>PVKB01000124.1:657390-814890 GCA_004027205.1 Ctenodactylus gundi
CCAGAGCCAGAGATTGTCTTAAACAATCACAGTGAAGCTGCAGGCAGATCAGCTGAAGGAGGGTCAGTAGTGCCCATTTTTTTGTTTTGTTTTTGAGTAAGTTGTCCTAGAAAACTTCATTAGAATCTAGTAGAGATCTACCACCATAACTTTTTAATCTAGCAGTTTTGGTGTGACCACTGAAGTATTAAAAACACATTATTTTAAAACACTTAGACATCTCTCCCGAGTGAATGTTTACTACTTGTGGGAAAGTAAAATGAAGACTTGCCAAACATTAAAAAGAAAACTTGGTGTTTTTCAAGGATACTGTGAATCCCAGGCACATGCTCCCACATCCCACGCCTCTGAGTCCTCACCAAAATGGAAAATATTCTGTCTTTTCTAGACAAGACACTCTGGAGATGGAATCGGAGCCAATTTCAAGTTTGTCATCTCTATCAAATATAATACCTCCTACTGGAAAAAAAATCACTATCTTAACCATTAAAAATGCAGATAAACAAGCACTTCTATACAAGTCAAAATTGGAAATTCTTTTATCCATAACTCTTCACAATTAAGGGTGTCTGGACACTGGCTGTCCTCAATTGTAATTGACATTTCCAAATTTGGCAGCGGGGCTTTTCCATAGACCGCTCACTATTTTTTAATCTGATTCCTGGCATCTACAAGGAAATAGTGTAAATCACATTTATTTCTACTTTCTGGAAAATTTTATTTTGGCTTCTTAATGTTATTTGGTTTCTCTATACTTAACAAATTGAGATAAGTTAAAATCTAACAGGGTCAGAAATCACAATTCAATTTATGTTTTAATGGAATAAAGTCATTAACAGAACCAATCTTTTTACCAAGAATATAATAAGTTTTTAAATTAAGTACAAGAAATAAAAGTACTCTGCTGATTATAAGGCACAAACCTATTTTTAAAAATACTTTTAAGATGATAATTTCAAAACCAAAGTCACAGATAATCCATGAGTCAGTTACATATAGCTCATGTATGTACGTATATGAACAAAGATGTAAATTGATTAATTTGATTTAATAAGATTAAGACCGTGCCATACAACTGTAGGGTGGGAGGGAGGGGTAACATGCTTAAGATTGCATGAACTTGACTGAGTATTCAGGGAATGCCTAAATAAAAATACAAAAATTGAGCTGGATTCTGAGAGATTGTTAGAACTCAATAAAATAAGCATTGAAGGAAGGGGTTCCAAGTAGAACGACAGAGGCAATCCCAAGAACACAAAATTGAAATGTACGTGTTGTTCATCATCACATCAAAAATCGATCTCTTGTCTGATAAATTCAGAAAGTACAGAAATGAACCTGACCCAGCCCAGACCCAGCCTCGCTCTCATTGTTCTCACCAGTACATGAGGCAAGTGGCATCAACAACTTAGCAAACAGCACATCAGGCTTTTCTGCCCTTGGGATGCTTTGAACCACCAGAGGACCAACCTGGATCCATGGCACAGCCGAAGTTTGCATGACAACAGACTAGGAGCCGAGCCTTTCCAGCAGGAGGCACTTTTCCTATAGTTTCTTTTCTAATTATGTAACTATGAGAATAGTAATAATAACTAACATTTATTAAGCTCCTTTTGTCAGACACAGGTGTCGAATCCACATTTATGTTTAGGTATCCCTTTGAAGTAGGAAATATTTTGTTTCTCTGTGCTTAAAGATTTAATGTAAATTAAAATCTACTAGGAATGGCTAACAGATGGGAGATAAGTGAGGCACAGAGAGTTAAGTAACTTGCCCAAGGTTACACATCAAGAGGATAGATTTTTTGACTCAAGAAAACTAGTTCTAGAGCCATGTGATTAACTTCAATTTCACCAATAAGATAATTTACTGTGTGAGGGAAATCAATGTAAGAGATTTTGCCAGTTTTGTAGTTGAGAGAACAAGTTCAAGCCCTGAAAGTTATCTGCAAGGCGATGTCAACCACAGGTTGAGCATTCAGAACATGGCACTTGAGGCACTAGGGCATTTACACTTCCGGTGAGAGATTGAGGGGCACGGCTATCACTTTCTCTGCCCACAAGCTTTCTTCTCTTAAGGATTTCTCTTTCTAAACTCTTTCTTGTCAACCATGCGATGCCAGTGGGGATTGCCAGGCTCTCTCTCATGACCCTCTTGGCCATGCCTAATAGCCCAGTAGTGTGCCTGTTTGGGCTTCACTTAATTAGAAGTGGAGGATAACAACTGATGAATCTAGCAACAGGTGTTGCGACATGTTCGGCTCCCCACCATCCTTGACTGTGTGTTCTTCGCTATGAAGAACAGGGATCTTCAGCCTCGTGTACAGATGAGCAGCGAGCTGGGGATGAGCTGTGTGCCAAGCTCCCACCTCCTATCACAGTGCTCCTATTAAGTTCCGGCAATGATGCTGATATGACAGGAAAGGGACTTTATGTCCCTGCTTCTTCTGACTGCTCTGGCCACTTCAAAGCTGTCCTCCAACAACCTACTCACAACAAGTAACTCCCTTCCCCCATTCTCAGGAGACCAGTTCCTAGTCCCAAAAAGATTGGGGACCACTGATAGAGGACATTTCTGTAGAGCCATTGGAGGTAAACCCAACAGGTGAAGAGAAATACAATTAAAAGCTGGGCAAACAAAACAGTACTGAGGGCACTTTAATATCTACATCTTGTTATCCCTGAACTCTAGCCACATGGCTAGACATATTTTCCTCTTTTAAAATATTTCCCCCTTTTTAAGCTACTGGAAATTCTGCCACTTGAAGTCATAAAGGTCCTAACAAAAATATTAATATGTATAAAAATTAAGATATTTATAAAATATCTCAGAAAATCTCTATAAAGTAACATGCAAACAAGAGATGTGTCACTACTCAAAATAGCGTGCCTGGGAGCTTGATCATGAAATCCTTTCTTGAATGGGGTGACCAGCATCTGACAACTCAATGTTGCCAAAATATTCACTTCCGCCCACAGTTTTCGGAACTGTTCCTCTTTTCTGACCCAAGAAATGTTGTAACTAGGTGATTCTATGTGCTACAGACCATGGGATTCCCTCAGTAGTTTCCTAAGTTCTCAAAAAATCTGGAAGTGATGCACTCTATTATGGGTCAAAATGGTGCACCAACTAGGACTCCACGGAAAAGCATCTATTGTGATTTGGATCTGGAATGTGCCCCAAAATTCTCATGTATTTGGGTGTTAGGGAGTATCTGCTGTGGATTAACATGCATTCGGATACTATGGAACCATGTGCTCTTAGGAGATGGAGGCCTGGTGTGGAGGGGTGGATTATGGCCACGTGGTGGAAGACAAGCATATGGTAGATTGTAGACTACATGCATGTGGTGGATGAGGGGCTTAAATGTAGAAGGGGCAGAACACTGAGGCTGGAGCCAGAAGGAGCAGATCACTGGGACAGGACCTGGAAAGATACATGCTATTTTCTTTCCTACTTTCTGGGACCCGGCTTCTTGTTCATAATGCCATGAAGAGCTGCCCCCACCTCTACCTCCGCCGTGTGCTTCCCCTGTTGCTAGCCACCTGTGAATGGACTGTGACCTTCTGTAACTGTGAGCTAAAATGTATATTTCTTCCATAAGTTGTGGATATCAGTTACTGAGTCACAGAGACAAAAATGTAGCTAAGACAGCATCTGATTTTCAAATAAGCAGTTAAATCTAAAAAACAAGTGTGTGGGTTTTTTCCTTCAAAGCCATCATATAGAACAGCGCATTTATTCCTACAAGGTTGCCACTTCTAACAGCACTGCTGGAACTCTTTTTGGGGATGGTCTTCAGAGCTTGCTACCCATTCCCCTAATCAGTCCTGATAGTACCAAATTTTTATTATTGAAAACAAGTCTAGAGTTTCAGAATGAGCCAAAATATTTTGAGCCAAAGTTATTAATTAAGGAGGGTAATCATGCTTAGAAAACCATTTGGTATCAAAAATAATATTTGAATATAAATATGGAGACAGATTTTTCTTTTATTATATAAACTACCTTTGACAGATAGTTTTGCTCAGTTATGTACTGTTATAATGTTATGATATTGTTTACCTGCAAAGTAAAATTTTCAAATTGTATTTATATGATTTAAATACTCAAATTCATAAATGAGGACAAAGAAAGTATCTTTTAAGCCCAGAGTCTTACAGTAACAGCAAGTTATGCTGCCAAAAGTCTCTGGATATATTATGTCAATGCATCCATTTTCCTGAATCTTCTCTTTCATTCTTAAGGATGCCTAGTTATCCGAACTATCATCTAGCCCCTAACAGGTCACTTGTTACCTGACAAATGAAAGGTAACAACATACAAAGATCCTTTATTCTCAATGTGACTGTTTTCTCTTTGAAAATATAGCAGTTAAAGCATAGACGATGTTTTTAATTTTTTTGCCTTTTAAAAGTTTTCTTCCTCTGCAGGGCAGTTCTGTCACTCAGAACAGCAGACCTATAAGGACAGAACGCCACTGCAGCTACTCTGATTTTCAGGAGATAAAGATAGTGGTGGACACCTTCAGTATTTTCAGAAACGTTGCCACCATGGGAGCATTTCTGAAATCTCTTTACATATTGTCTCTGAAGCCGTACAACACAAAGCTTTTAAAGCAATCTCTCCCCAGTTTCCCAGAAAATAAATACATCTGATTTGAAAAATCTTGTATCAGCAAGATTGTGCAATGTTATTTTTACCAGTGACTTCTTAAATAAATAAATAAAACCCCAGAAAATCTTTTTAAAATATCATTTCAAACACTCCAAATAGAAATGTCACATGTCTGGCATGGCTGGCTGTTTTCCTTGTCCTGTTTCACTGGCTCATATTCTGAACAAACAGAGAGGCCATTTTCCCCAAAGGGTTCAGGAGGGCATACAATTTCATTTCTTCAGAAAATTGTTTCTTAGGATTTCAATCTTCTTAGCTGGAGATGACAAACCATAATATCTGAAACACTTATGCTTTTTATCTGCTATATTTTCAAAGCATAAACAAAAGCTCAGTATGCATTTAAGACAGGTGGACTCAAACTTAGGGATAAATTACATGCGGAATAAAAATGGTTTTGTAATGTCAGAATTTTGCATTTTAAAATGCTTAAAAGAAGATCCATATCCTTTTAAAATATTTTACAATGTTATTCTTTTACTCAGATAATATTCACTGTTCTAAATCGTGGGGTTAATGAGACAAGAGATTAAACAATTGAATTTTTAGAAAAGGGGATTAAAATGGGCAACACTCAGCTACAGTTTCTACAGCTTCTGGCTTCTATCCCGATGCAGAGTGCTGAGCACTATTTTGGTTTTCAACCTCATTACACTTTTATTCATAAAGCGTGGTATAAAAACCTTAAACCTCAAGTGTTTTTAGAATAAAACAAATCATGCATCTCTGAAAAGATGAGCACAATGGCCTTGGTGGCGCCTGCCTAGTGCACTTCTCAACTGGTCTTCAAACGCACTAACTGAGCAATTCCCATTAGCAGTAATATGCTCTTAAGTTTCTACTGTCCTATCATTTAAGCAATAATTTGAGGACCAATTCAATTTCATGGGAATTTCACTATTCCATGCTGGCTTTGTCGCTTTATGACATAGAGAAATCTAGTTGAAATCTTGAGATTTCATGATCTCTTCCCGAATATTTGAGTACACGTACACACACACACACACACCCCACATACACCTACAATACACCTGTCATTAAAGGTATCGTTATGGATGATACAAGCTACAAATTAAGACAGCTGGGGACTGAAGGAATGGCTCAGTGGTTAAAGCGTTTGCTTGGCAAGCACTAAGTCAAGCACTAAGTGCCCAAGTTCGATTCCTCAGCACCACACAAGCTGGGCGTGATCACACACACCTGTAATCCTAGCACTCGGGAAGCTAACGCAGTAGGATTGCCATGAGTTCAAGGTCAGTCTTGGCTACATAGTGAGTTGAGGACCAGTCTGAGCTACAGAGAGAGACCCTGCCTCAAAAAAAATTTTTTTAAATGAAAAAAAATTAAAAAGACTGCTTCTGCGGTATGGACGCCTACCTATTTTCTACACCCTCCCCGTTGGCTTGGCTCACAGCTTACTTGTAGGTGTCATACAAAATAAGTCACCTGGCAGAAGAAAAATGTTTGGTCCCTTCAGCCTTAATACTTAAGTGATATACCTTTATTCTATTTTAGTGTCCACTTTGGACTGAGGCCTTGCCTCTAGCTGGGAGCAGTGGCACACGCCTGTAATCTCAGCTTTCTGAGAGGATGAGGCAGAAGCACAGCCTGGGCAACTTAGCAAATTAAAATGGATGGAGCTATAGCCAATTCAAAGACCCTGGATTTATTCCCCAATTCCAACCCCACCTCCCCCTCCCCCCAAAAAAGACATTGCCCTCCAAAAGGTATATAGTAATATATTAATCTCTGATTTGGTAGAGTTAACAAGGTTCTGATTTGTAAAATTTCCTGAATGTTGTAGGCATTCAATATTTTGCATGGCTACTGAACTGAAGTAGTGCCTATGATATCACAACCACAGCTTCTTTGTTCAGGGAGTTACGAGTCAAAATATCGAAGGATCGAAAAGGAAAATTGAGATGGGGAGGGAAGAACAGAAAGGAAAATCTCACTTGTAAATTCTTACGTAGTTGTCAAAAGTTTAGAAAATGTTTTCAGTATGCCTGAGCTTAAGTTATGTCTAACACCAAAATTCGCTTCTAATGGTTACATGAAAGTTCATGAAAGTTATTATTATATGCTTAGGCAGTATTTTATATATTCTCATTCACTGGAGATGGGAGAGGCCTGATGAATTAGACCATTATGTTAAGGCACATAGGTTGTGAAACTTCTGAATTTTGACACTAATGAATATACAAAAATTTCAGCAAGTCTTAGGCTGCTCTAATAGTGTCTTACCACTCTATTCTTTATAGATAATTCTGCTACAACCTTAGCTTCACTTCCTAGGACAAGTTCTGAAGATGGCCAGCCTTATTAACACTCATCAGGAAAATAAGATGCAGACCCTTCTGCTCCAAGAGATAGAACTACTGCAAAAAATGCATTTTATAAAATAACAAGACTTAGAAGAAAAATAGAAGCAAATTAGTCAGAGCTTTAGCAACTTTTTAACATAAAACACCAACAAAAACAATAAATCTAGAAAAGATCTTCTCACAAAAGAAGTTAACTTCTTGATTTGGAAGATATTATAAATTTAGAAAATTTTAAAATTCAAATAAAATGAATACTAAAATAAGAGAAAGAGCACTTGACCAAAGTGATAAAGTTAGTGGGGCTGGTGATTTGTGGACACAGAAGCAAATACCCGAAGATCAGAAAGAAACACACAGTAAGTACTTCTGAGAAAAAGAACTACATGGCCAAGCTCTTAGTAGAATGATCATTCTATTAGTTTAGCTGCGCTGTCTAAATGCTTTGCTTTTCTCTAGCCTGCTGCATTCAGCTATTTTGCTTTGTGGTACAAAGTATTAATGATCAGAGAAAAAGGATGAATGACCAACATATGACTTCGGAATTACACTGGTCCCTACCTTCTTCTATTTACCACTGGCATAAAAGCCAATTGATAGCATAGAAACACAGAGTACACTACTGACAAAAAGTTTTTGTCCAAATACTGATACAACATTGTCTTAGGTACTTATTCGTTGCTGGGACAAAACACCTAATATCGACAATTTAAGGGAGGAAATAATTATTTAGCTCACAATTTCTGAAGGTCTCACACAGTCCATTCATAGACAGCAGTCAATGGTGGAAGCACATGGCAGAGGCTGGAGAGGTGCTCATAGCTTTGCAGACAGATACCTAGTAAAATAGGAAAAATAAAATGAAGTCTGGGGACTCAAGCAAGGCTACTGCTTTCCCAGAAAGAAGCTGTAATCACGTTTCTCTGTCCCTACCTTTACTCAGTTCAAGCTACTAGTTGGACCCCCAGCACCCAGGATGAGTTCCCCTCCCTCACTTCCTGGCTCATAAGTCAGTAACAAACACCGAAAGCTTTGCCCTGGGCACCCCCCAATCTCATCAAGTTGACACAAACTCTCCAAGTCAAACCCCAATCATCTGCCCTTTCCAACCAGACCCCACCTCCCAATAACACACAGTTCCACAGGTATCCCACTACATCCAAGTGCGTGAGGCTTCTGGGAGACACTCCAGATCCCAACCATAGTACGTATTCTTTGGAAAAACAGGAGCAATCTAAATGTCCTATGTGCTTTGGCCTTTTAACAATCTAAAGACAGAATCCTGAGCTAAGTAACTTTCGACATGCAACTAACTCTTCTACTTTAGAATTATTTCGTTCTGGAGGCTCCAAAGCAATTTAATTTTTTAAATGATAGAGAAATAGCAGTGGCTGTAGATGTTACAGAGGCAGAGAAAAACAAATGTAGCGGGTGGAAGATTATTGCCTATTGTCTCGAGTAGAAGAGGACATCTCTGCAGAAAGAGTGCTGCTTTTGAAAGTGCAATGTAAGAAGGAGGCTCATTCAAACAATTAACCAAATTATCCACTAGGGATACTCAGGCCTGCAGGTGCCATATGCCCAAGGCCTCCCGGAGTTTATCCATCCAGGAGAAAATCTCTTCACTTACAGCCCTTTGAAGATACAACACGATATTCAACATTTTCTACCGCCTTTTGTGACCGTTTAAGTCATAATCATAAGGCTATGTTCTATTCTGTTCTGTTGCTTTTTAACAAAACAATGGATTTCTCCAGACCTCTTTCTTAGGCTTTTCTTGATATGAAGAAGCCAGCCTTTGTGTCTACTTTATTCATCCTGAAGTAGGAAACCCAAAATAAAAGCAATGGTTGACTTCCATACCTGCCTTCTGTTCTACCTTGTTGGCCCCTGTTTGCCCTATTTGAATAGCACTGTATCTCCTTTGCATTCCATTCTTAATGAGGTTATTTACCTTGCATATCCAATGAGATTGTACCTTATATAATAAATCCTCTGCTCTGAGATCTGTCTGAAAGGGCAGCCTATTCAGCTATTAAAAGGTATAACCTTTTAACTGAGAGTGGTCCCTGGGCTGGACGCAACTTTCATCCGGAGATTTCAATTATTTAAAGATGTCCCCATGGCATCTAAAGGTGTTTACATTTACATATACTAGTAGATCAGCCTTACAAAAACCCACTCCCTAACTTCGCAAAATGGCTAGTAGGAAAGCTCATTTGTTTTTACCACATATATATTATTCTTGCTTATGCATGTTAATGAAATATGTGTACTAGTAATGCAAACTGAGCATTAAATAATAATTTTAATGCATTGTTATTACTATCAATTATGTCTGCTAATGAAATACATGAAGCTACGATTCACTTGGCCTCTCAAAATTCCCTTTTAGTGAATAATTGTTTTCTCACCCAATTATTTTACCTGAAGAGGTAACATTGACCACTTTAATTTTGCCTTATTATACCGTCACCCCAATAATAAGCAGAGAAGTGTCCAAAAGTCTAGAAAGAGAAAAGAAATAAACTTATTTCTTCTAGGAAGAAATAAATGGCCTGAATAACTGACCATTTGGAAAATATGTTTACCTTTGTCTCGTTGACGGGATGGTGGTAGTGATGGTTAGTGACTGGTGGCTGGGAAAATAGGAAGTGTTTTTCATTTGCTTACTTAGGTTTCTATAATTCGTTGTATTTAAAGCTAACACTGAAAACAATTTTTATAAATCTTTTTCCTAAAATCTAATTGACTTTTGCACATTTAGCTCTCAGATTCTCATTTGTTGCCTCTTTGTGCTGACCTAAAAGGGATCTGTTGGTACTAATAATCAAAGCAGTAGAAGAGCAATTCTCTTATGTCGAGAGAGTTTAGCTGCAATACTTAGGAAGGAAGTAAATGAAAGAAGAATCTTCCAGGAATAAACCTAGTCTACTAATGAATCCCTAGGGGCTTATAGGGTATTTCTAGATAATTCAAATATTTAATGGTAATCTACTATTTCCAGGTACTAGGACTAAATTAAGAAACAAAGCATTTAGAAATATCTAGCAAAATGTCTGTTAGTCTCTACTAGAGGGAATGGAGTTGCAATCAACCAAATAAGTAAAACATAGAGTTAGAGAAGCGACAAGATTGCTCCTGCATGCTGGTGATAATAGGGAAGTTAGTTTTAATGAACAACAACAAAAAAAAAACAGGAAAGGAGAATGGAAAGAATATTATTTTTTAAAAGCGTGTGATCAAGTCAGGGAAAGATAGCTGAGGAAGATGTAGGATTGCGGGGGACAACCTTATCAAATCAAGCAGATACGTTTAAGGCAGAGAGGCCATAAATAGAGAAAGTTTCATGGCAGGAGCGTGCCGGGCATTTTAGAGAAATAAGAGTGTGTGGGCTGGTGAGGATAAAGGGACACGGGGTAGTAAGAAACGAAGCAACAAGTTTGGGGTGAGGTAGCGCCACAGGACTCTGTGGGCCTTTGCAATGGTGGGATTTTACCTGAAATAAGATGGCAAGGTTGTAAGAGGAGGATAAACTCAGCCCCTGCGCAAAGGGTCACTAGGACTGCTCTTGAGCATGTACTGTGGAGAAAGCAGACAAACGCCTGCTGGAGTAACCCATAGAAGCAATGCTCGGGTGTTTGGGTCTGAAACAAATGCTGAGCCCAAGTCTGGACAGCATGTGAGAAGAGGTTGCCTTTAAAGGTAGCCAACATCTCAGTCACAAATAAATTCATCTTTCAAATTCTAGTTCGTAATATTTATGTATTGTGAAAAGATCGATCAGTGAGAGCACAAATTAGTGGCCTCCAGGTTTTAAAATCTGTAATAAAGTGTGCGTGTGTGTGTGTGTGTGTGTGTGTGTGATCTGAGGTTACTGTACATCCAGATTAAAAATGGAGTCAAATATTTTAAAAATAGCAGAAAGATTCACATAATACCTAGACCTCAGGATGAAAACTAGAGCACCCTGGCCTGCTAGGAAAGATGTCACCCCCTGTGGACACCAATAAAGATGGACCCAGGCTGCTCATAGGGGCATCAGCAGAGCTTGGAGCTGCTGACAAGGTTGAAAGCAATAGGACAGCCCACCACCTCATCGCTTTCCTCAGATGTTCCTGGTCGGGCTTGAGTCTCACAGTACTGATTCTCTTCCTTTTCTCCCTTTTCAAACATCGGGTCACACGGTTGGTCAGAATTATGTGTTTACAGAAGTTCATAGAAAGCATGCTCTTTGTGAACAGAATCATCACCAGCAGAAATTACATATAATAAGCAGGAGTCATGAAAGCGACATGGGAAAGGTATAAACATGTAAGAGGAATGTAGATATATTTCACAGAAGGACATGCTAAGTTCTGGGAATGAAAGCCTGAAGTGAGCACAGGAAGATCACACAGAAAAGACCTGAGGAGGGAGAAGGGGCCAGACGAAGCAGCTTGCACAGGACCTTTGTGGGGCCGGTACTGATGTAGCGTGAAGCAGCTGGTCATTAATGCCTGTATCCCTAGGCAAAGCTGGAAAGGGTGGAGCTACAGGTAGCAGTCACCCATGCCCTTCCCTCCTTGGCTTCTACTGTGCCACATAACAACAACAACAAAAAAAAAAAAAAAAAAAAAAAAACAAAGAAAAGAAAAGAAAAAGAAAAAATCCAAAATTAAGATTTCTTCATTTCAGCCAAGAACCCCAAATCTCAAAGAAGGTGGGCACAGCATCCTGTTGAGAAACAATTCAGCAAACAGGCTTGGGTGTTTGCCAAGTGCTGTTTAATTAGAAAGTTGAAGGGACCCAAGAAACAATCAGTCCCTCAGTGAACATCCAGTCAAGGAAGAAGTCTGTATCCTTTGTATAAATCACATCAGCAGTTTATGTGAACTCAAATCTTTTGAAAAATATTAATTTTTTCAATGCTTTCAGAAAAAAACTGGAGAGATGATTTTTAGATGACACAGAATCAATGTAGGCGCTGGCCTCAGAAATTCGCTCAGTACCAAGAACAGAAATACAATTTGTTTATGCAAAGTAATTTATGATCATCTTTTTCGCTGTTCTTACAAATAAATTCCATTCCACAAGGTATCACAGAAGAATAACAGTCAATGGCGAGAGTGGGCAGATACTGTAGTGCTCCTTACTGAACAGAAGAGAAATCAGGCTCCTAAATAACAGCATTATCCCCAGCAGTGTTTCACCAAGTAAGGTCAATCTAAGAGATGTCTGAGATTCTTCAGGATATCCTTTCCTTCTTCAAAATATGGGACAAGAATACTACTATGAATCATTATTATAGACTATTTTAATTACTTTAAAGTATATAAAGAGAAGTATTGCACAGGGACTATGCTAATCTCCGCTGAAGTATATGTGCTGCCAAAGCACGCGTGGTAAAATATTATTAGATTAAAATTTTTTTGAATGGAGGACGTGTGATACAGTGAAATATTTATAGGCTTCATAGCCAGATCAACTTAAGTTAGAATTCTGCTTTTGTCAGTAACTGGGTAAACTTAGATGATTTACTGCACTTTGAACTTTAGTTCCCTCATCAACAAGGTAGAGATAAAATTCACTGAATGCAGAGTTGTTCCAAAGTTCAAATGCCATTGTGTGCATCAAAGGTCTTAGAGCAAGCTGGGTATTATTAAGCACTATGTTCATGTGGGCTCCTCCCACAGGTAAGCAGCACATCGGAGTGGCCTCCACCTATACTGCTGGACAGAGGCATTTAAAATAACTACATCTTAAGTAAATATTTCTATAAAAATCTCGAATAAACTATAAATCTATCCGAATTCTAATCTCCTAAACTGTGAAATTCATTCTCACTAAAACAAATTATCACAAATTCTCTGTTTGTGACATTTAAATCATATTTGGTATTTGTGACAATTCTAGAACACACAGTATTAGTATGCATTATGACATTCTATATGGTAATAATTTCTAATTTTTTTCACTTTAAAATTTACATAGGAAGCTCAGTATAGGAAATTATTTGACCATCCATTAGAAATGATCTCAATATATCAAAAGATGATCCAAGATTATGGCATCATGTTGAATATAACAAAGCAAGTACTTATTAGAAGACAAGAATCTTGATTCATCTCTCTTAATTAAAGCAATTAATGAGCTGTGCATGCCTATATGTGTGCATATAAAGCGAATCAGAAAAATATGTAAATGTGTGTGGGCTTTCAACCACTCTATAAATGCCGAGAGTGCTTTATTTTAGCTGCTGGAAGAAAAATGAAAACTTCATCTCTCAGATCCCTAATTTTTAAGTGTGTATCATTCATAATGTATTTGTTCCTCTTCTTTATTTCCAAGGTTTCAGAAGTCCCTAGATCTCTGTTGGTCAAATAAACATTTTTCTCACTTATTTTTTCTTTTTAAAGCTGAACTTAAGTCAAATCTTTTCAAAAGACTTTGTACATATGAAAATGTTCTGAACTAGAAACTAGCTGAATCATTTACTTGAATTTAAAATTTCTTTATGTAACAGAATAATTCGTAATAGATTATTAGTCTAGATTTTAAACTTTACTAAAATAGTAAATTTTAAATAAATTAGAAATAACTTGATAGATACTTACTATTGATAAATGTTAATACTCAATGTAGAAAACAGGAGAAAAGTAATGCATACCCTGCAAGTGACTATAACTAGTTAAAACATTAATATATTTTTTCTTTTCATTTCTTTACATGGATGTACAGAAACATACCAATGAGTTTATTGGGGTTAATCACAGGAATACTGGTGAGTTTGTACACATACATAACGCCTGTAATCCCATGTCTAAGACCAAACTGCATTTTTCTCTTAAATCATAATCACTTTCTCACGTTTTATTTTAAAACTCCAAAAAAAGTTTTAAATGCATTATTTAAATACCCTCTCCCATTCATTCCCAAAATTCTTATCTCCTATTTTTTTTCCCCATTACAACAATTAACTCTAGGAACCTCATCTTACAATGCAACTGGTTTTGAGCTACAGGAAAAACATACAAATCCCCACTCAAAAATATATTCTGAGGAAGAAATAAAAGACGAGAGATTAGGAGAAAGAATAAGCCCTCAGCATGCCTGAGTAGGAGGGTAAAACTCATTATCATTTGACAGCTGCTCATGTCTGTAAAAAAAAAAAAAGTTCCAATCTCTTCCCAGTGGCGGATGTGTACACGGCTTCAAATGGTACCAGTGCTGAGCAACTGCCTCTTGAGTTTGTGTGCATGTGAAAGGATACGGGAGGCAAGCATGAACCTACATGGGGTAAAAACACAGCAGTGTCATATCAACTCTGAAAGCACAATCACTAAAACACAAGGACTTGAACAACTTGCAAGAAAACAACTTGTCACAGTGGTAGAATGCGCTAAAATACCCCTTCTTCTCTATATTGTGCTTGAGATTTCTAATATTAAAAACCAAAAGAGAGATAGGCAGATATTTCATGGAAAAACTAATTTTCTGACATCAAAGGTCTCCTGGGAGGGGGAGATGTCGGTACATTAACGAACACGCTGGAAGATGGAAACGTAACATTTGTAACATTGAATCAAATAGGACAGACACCTCAGTACTCTCATCTTATTTTCAGATTTTCGCAAACACAACAAGTTTTAAGCTAGTCTCAGATCTAAAATTGATCACTGATAAAGCTATCGAAGGTCTAAAGATTCAAGCCCCACACACTCAACACATTTATACTGATTTTACTACCACTGCAGCATGCTTTTCATAGCTGGCAGTGTGGCTTCTGTCCATGATACTTTGAAGGTTTCTTTAATGGTTAAAGAAAGAGTCAACTGACTCTTTTGACACCATGAATCCGAACATTACAGTAATTATGTGAAGTAATACTTTTGATAGCTATTCTCCTAGAACAGTGCTACAACATTCCTCCTCTATTAACACACAGTACTCTTAGAAGACTGGACGAAAGCTACGTGTTCTCTTCTAAACTGTGCAAGCACACCTACAAAAATCTGCAGAAAATTTCTACAGACCCTGGGACCTCTTGAATCCCTATTAACAACTTGTGTATTGGCAGAGCCGGTGGAGAACTGTGAAAAGATAGTCAGAAAGATAGAAGAATTGGAGGTAGAAAAAGAACTTTACCATCCCTGGCCACACGTGGTCTAGACATTCTGCATTACTTTCCATAGCAGCTTCTGTGTATTACACATTTGTTATATTCAAGGAAAAGGAGCCTTCAAAGGGGTTATGCAGCTTCACAAGGTCATACGGCTCTGAAGTGCACTGCCACGGGCAAACTGGTCTCCTGGCTTTAAATCCAATGCACTTAGCACTTACTAAGTGAAATTCTCATCTTGGGACCTCCCAAGATTGGCCTATACTATTAAGCTAACTACAACTTCACGACCTCCATGGATGCAGGGTCCTTGTCTATTCACTTTATATTTCCAGTGCCTGGCACACTGAAGGCTACATTCAGCTGTCTGTTGCTACTACATATCCCTTTAGGTGACCACTGGGCACACATGGTCATAGATTTTTAAAACCCATATAGTAAACCTCTTTTGTACTGCAACAATGTCAGATCCTCTTTAAAAACAACCTGCTCATAAAACATAAAGTAGCTTTACATCAATCTGCCCAATATTATCAGAGCAATCATTAACATTGTTAGTGCACAACTAGATGTCATAAAACCAAATTCATGTTGAAAATAAATGTATAAGCTAAGATTATTTCCAAGGATGTTTAACTTGGCAAATCTCACAACTAGAAGGTAAATATATTTTTCTCACTTTTGTTTTACAACGATCGCAGTGAAGATGAGAACGAATGAATGCACCATTTCAATGTGGGGAAGGTAACTGCCGCGGTTACTGCCTGTGTCATGTTGATGTATGACTATGTATCAAAGGTCATCCTTCTGTACTCATACATTATCAAATTTGAAAGCACAATATTTGATTCTGACCAACCTTTAAACTGCCCACAATGTGTGTGAAAAATAGATGGAGATTTACCTCGGGTTTTTAAAAAAAATGAACCCATGTTTCGGAAGCGAAGGGTCAAGAAGCCAGTGGTGAGGTTGGATGTCAGCACTATGAATCTCTTCTCCTCGTGGCTTATCAACGAGCTCTGCTCCAATGATTACAAGTGAAAATTGCTGTGCTAATAAAGACAAAGCTCTAAAAACTTAAACAGCACAAGTCCTATCGCAGAGGGCAGCACCTGATGGACAATAATGCAAACGAACATAAATTACTCGTGAGAGACAATAAATCCTATAATGCGCAAATTGAATTGTTTACATAGCTACCGAAGGCATGGATAAAAACAGAAGTGTGGGCCATTGTACCTTCTGCCACTCATCTGGACCATAGGCTGGAAATCCAGCTTCTGTTAGAAGGCAAGTCACCTGCTTCCCGCTCTCGTCTTCCAACTCAGCCACAGCAGGCTTGTGCCATCCCGATCTAAAAGGAGTGCTGGACGGTCACACGAAAGTCAAGTTACCGCTTAAATTGTTTTCTGGAGGACAAATGAATCTTATCAAAATCTACTAAAACCTCAACATCTGCTGCTCTCTCCTTTTGGTTAGGGTATGGGGAAATGAAGAGGGAGGGTAGCAGGAGAAAGTTTCTGCTCCTTTTTAAGCATTTTTAAATAAGTAAAACATAACTTAATCTCATCAAGCCAAACTACAGGATTATGCCTTGTTGAAAAGGTAAAGGTCACACAAACATTAATAATCTAGGGCTTCAAACACCAGAAGAAATAAATGTGCCAAAAAAATTTCTTAACACCCACCTGAAACATGTCTTAAGTATATCCACTGTCAGTTTGTACTCAGTTTAGATTACAAAATCTGTTAACATTCTATTCTGAAGATTCACGTAGGCTTTGGCTATATGAAAATGTAAGTGGGAACACAGTTCCTTCCAAACGCACTTCATTCTTTCCTGATGCTGGGAAAATGTGCTTTACAAAGCAAACTGCTGTAATATTTTTTTAAAGCTCCAACTCCAGGTAGGTAAAGCCTTTTGAATTCTTACAATGGAAATTGAGTAGCCAGTTTTGTTTTTTAGAAAAATGAACTTACAGCTCATAAAATGTTAGTGTAGGTTTTACTTAAACTAGTCATTAAGGAATACATTTTGAGACAAGCACTCAACTTTACAACCTGAAATTTTGCGGTCCATAGACTAGAAAAGGGAATATTCTTAATTATATTTTGTACACACGTGTGGGTGTCTGGGCACCACTAGATACAGATGTTAAAAAATCAGCAACTTCAAGCCAGAAAATTCCTAAAGTAATTTGAGGTGGGGGAAGGGATCAGTGGTGGAGTACCTGCCTTGTGGCGCAAGTATCTGGATTCGATCTGAAGTAGTAGTAGTTGGCAGTGGGAGACACACACACATAGCACGAGGGTGAGCTTCGAACATTCCGTATTACCACGGCAAGCAAAATACGGGAGCAGGAAAGTGCGTGCAGAGGTCCTCAAGAAAAAAGGTTGGTTAAACTCAAATTATTTTGTGTACAAGGTGAAAATCCCAGCCAAACAACGGGCCCGTGTGACTGTGAGACCAGCTCCTACAGAGGTTACCTCCAGCTCAGCTCACTCACGTTCAGCGTTCCCACGAGGTACTGAGAACACAGAACAAATACTCTTCTCAATACGCTCACACTTCCACAATTCTCTTCCCAATTCTGTTATGTGTTGTTTCAGGTTGAAGTACATCAAACACTAGTTAATAAAGGCCATTACTTATTTGTATGAATCTAATGCCACATGTAGTAGCCACCAACTCTGGTTTTGGGTTTTGAGTGTTGTTTTGTTGAGGAGATCAAGGAGAGATAGATAGAAAGTAAGAGGCGTGGCCTGTATTCAGTGTTTGCGGTGAAATGAAGCAGGCTGACGCAACAACAAGGAGATCAGGTAACTGGTAAGTCATATATATATATATATATATATATTGCTTAAAGTGCCGAGGGAACAAGTGCAAGGTTCCTACCTAGGAAGGCTAAGGAAGATGCCACTCAGAAGATGATTATATACAGAGCTGAGTCAAAGAATTAAGTTTAGTATGCACAGCATTAAAAAGCTGGGGATGGGAATGCCACCTGTAATCCCAGCACTCCGGGAGGCTGAGGCAGCATGCTAATTCAATGCCAGTCTGGGCAATTAAGGGGCACTCTTGTCTCAAAGCAAGACAAAACCAAACGGCCGGGAATGTAGGTCAGGAAGCAGGTCTCAGGTAAAATCCTTATTCCCTGGGAGAGGGCATGTCTTGAAAGTGTAAGATAAAGTGTAAGAGAGTAGCAGGAAGCGCACTGGGAAACGATTTAAATTCTGAAGAGCATTCTTACAAGTTGCCTAAGGAGTCTAAATATACCTAAATCAGTAGTCTTAAAGATTTGTCTTAGAAACCCTTAACACCAAAATGGACAATGGACCCCAAATAAGAGAGAGAAATTCGACTAAATTGTGATGAAAAAGTTACTTGAGCCTTCTTAACTCAGTAATTTTTTTAAAATGTTATATTCAAAATTCTGCATGACACGGAGTCTGTTCTTAAGCCAGTATTCCCATTCTACACACAGGGCCGACTCTACATTATGTCTTCTGTTCATCAGATAGAGGGAATCACTAGTGAGCACAAAGACATACAGCCCTGCCTTAAGTCTGGTGACGGAGACAGCATCATGAAGGAGCTCCGCGGGAGAGTGTGCATGGAGTGTCTGAGCATTCCGAGATTCACAGAGGACGGCCATGAGAAAGTAACACTGGAGTTACCGCAGAAACAGGAGAGACCAATCTCTGCTCGGGCAGATTCTTTCCTCGCAGCCCTGGTGGGCGCCTTGAGAGCACGCGTGACAGCTCCTGAGCATCTCCTCAACACATGTGCAGCCAGCTCCCCACTTTCTTCACTTCTCACAATCAGACAGACACAGAAATATTTGTTTCCATCAAAATAAAGTATGTTTCCCAGTTTTCCTAAACAAGTGCCAGGGATCTGCTAAAAGTCTTTGGCAGCTGAAGATTTGGCTTATCCTCACAGAATCCTGGGCTAAGAATTTTAAAATCTAATTTATGAGGGAGATTTTTGAAAACACTTTTTAATCTTCCGAGTGTGCTTCCAACTTCTAGCAATTTTGATGCCAAAACAAGGAAAGGTATAAATGCTTTTTAAAAGTCCACAAAGTAGGAAATTGATGTTTTTAAAAGCATCAAATAATAACAACCTGTATGATGATTAGTATTTTCTCTTAAGACCCACCAATAGTATAGATTAAACATATTAATGGGAATGTTGAAGACTGGAAAATTCAATGAAATCAGTATTTCACACAAAGGCAATTGATCAAAAGTAACTGAGGACACCTTCCATCAAATTCAGCAAATTTTTTAAGGCTACTTTTAAAATAGTACTAAAGTAGAAAATACAGATTAGCTTTGGAGAGGGAGACAAATTAAGCTGACACAATTTAAGTTTATGGATTTGATATAACTTTGTAAGTTTCATTCTATACTCATTTATTTTCTAACAAATAGTTTTTCATATTTATATACTGGTATACCTACCAACCAGATTAATAATATTTAGAAGTTTAATAAACTTTAAAAGCAAACTCAAATGATAAAACTATTCCAATGTAGATAATTCACTACCTTCTTTATCTTGATTCATCGCTAATTAGTGCTTGAATTATTTTGATGACATTCTAGTCATCTCTAAATCCGTGATTTTTATAATGAATGGAAGTTATATGTGATAGCAATCTACATTATATTTTTTCCAATTTTCTAAGGCAGTTGTTTCTTTCATGATCATTTTAAGCCCTATCCTTAATTTATAAATCATTCTCATTCTTTAACCTTTCAACAGATGTACACAAGAAATTCAACAGGTAGTTATTATAAAGTAACACTGTAAGTTTTTTAAGATAGCTACATATTGTCAACCGAAAATAGAAATAAGCATCTTAAGTCTTACAAATAACCTTAAGTTCCACTACCGATATTGAGAAGCAGTATAAAATTAGTGTTTCAGTGTGCTAGCTTGCACTGAGACCTGAGCTCAGATGCCCAGTATGCCTCCGGCTTAAATTTAACATTTCTGCAACTCAGCATACATTTAACGAAGATCATTATATAATCAGAATCTCCTCTCACACACACGCTCCACATGAAGCCATCAGTCTCCTGATTCAATAATGTTCTCCATGACAAGAAAGCAGTGCTCAAAAAATACCAATTTCCAGGGGAAAAAAAGCCATAGCAAAAATCAAAATTTTCAAACTTGGGTTCTAACCAGAACTGCTCCATTTTATAACTATTGAGTGCCTCGAGTATCTATGAGTAAGACGGTATCTTTAGACAGGCGGAGGGCTCAAGAAGGTTGACAGATTTAGAGAAAACTTTGCTTATGCAGCACATAATACATTAATGTAGCTACATTAAGTCGGTGGAGTGGAGAGGAGGCAGTGGTAGCAGTTGTGCAAAAAAGACGCCAGAGGTCACTAGGAGAAAAATTACAGGGCTCTGTAGGTCATATTAGTAAGTTCGAACCTATCCCAAAACCAGTGAGGAATCGTTAAATCGCTAAACAATGGTGTGACAAGATTCATTTTCTATTTCTGAAGTCACTAAGGCTGCAGCACACAGAACAGAGACAGCAAATAGGCCAGTCCAGAGTCAGGGAAGCCAGGAAAGATGCAGTCTGGCAATAGGAGATGAAGGAGCTATGAATCAGAAGATGGTACAATACGAATTAAGTGTCTAGAAAATGGCAGTGAACTTCAAAGGCAAAATGTGTGCTTAGTATGTGTGAGGCCCAGGGTTCAACCTCTAGGAACAATAATAAGATGGCTGAAGTCAATATTCAAATCCCAGATTTTCCAATTACCAAGTATACACTTTTGAGCAAGCTGCTCATTTTCTCCATCCCTAGGTTTTCTTTAATGCAAAGATAAGAATTTCCACAGGATAGTTCCCCCAAAAAACAGCTGAGTCAGTATGTAGCCTGGCAGAATAATTCAAATGTTAATTATCATAATTACTGTTGTGACATAAGGGGAAAGTATGAGTGTAGACTTTACCTTCAGTAGGACAATGGTGCTATTCAGTGAGAAGCACAGGGTGTTTGAAGAACACTGGTGCTTGATTTTAATATATCAATTTCTGAGCGATATGCGAGTAGGTGGGTGAATATATAGCTAGGAGATGAGAAGGAAATAGACCAAGGAAAGACATGGATGGCAACCAAATCCACAGCATTAGCGAGAGCGCCTGGGGAAGCCACAGGAAGAATGAGGAAGCGACAACAGGTGGGACCTAGGGCGCATCAAAATTTAAAGCATGTGCAGGGAAGAGAAATCACAAAGGACACTGAGAGCAAAAGGCCAGTGAAGTTAACAGAAGCAGGAGATGTAAGAAGCCAAAGCGGGGGGAAAGCATGTTAAAGACAGTACTCGACAGTGTTAGGTCAAACTGCGAAGTAGTGAACTGAGAATTCAAAGTTCTGCTGAATTTAAAATTATTTGTTCACAAAAAATAAATGTCAAGCATTGTACATTCTCAAGATAACAGATTTAAGATTGTTTATTACAGACTTGCTTACTATACTATACAGACTTCATGCTGTGAAGACAGTAAATGTGCAAACAAACAAAAAAAATTACCAAGTTCGACAGGACAGTGAATAGAGTCACATGACCCAGAGAGAAGCAGAGGCAAGCTCCACAGTTAGGAAACTTACACTGAGGCAGCACTAACAGCATGGCCACAGAGCCAAACAGAAGGGCCCATTTACCTGAAGTGCAAGAAGGGCGGAGAGATTAAGGCAAGTGAGACAGGACCAGCCTTGTAGATCACACAGTGGAGGGCACAGTAAAGAGTTTAACGATGACCAGTTGAGTGTCCAAAGGTCACCGTGTCTAGTAGTATCTATCAGTTTGGTTTCCTCCATTAATATTAGTCCTAATAATCAAAGATTGCTCAGTTTACTACTTTCAACCATTAATTTTATTACACTAATATCAGAATAAAGGTTTGTTTTTTTTAAATACTACAAAATTATAAGCACATTGTTGCACTAATTTTACTAATCCCCCTTAAGGCTTTCTCCCACATTCCTTGCGAAGACAGTTCTCATAATAATTGCTTGGCTCTGTCATTCAATTATATTTCTCTACAGTACTCATTTTCCAGTTATGTACATCAAAAATTGAATGAAGACTCTGTGTAAGGTGCTACTAAAAAATGTACATGAGTCAGTAACACACACAAACATGCATGCATATATGCATGCAAATGTGATGAAATTCATTTTAAAGTGATTATATTCCACAGAGTTTTGGTTTAACCTATGCATTTACATACACATACATAAATAAAATATGATGCAGAAAATTGTGGCTTCACTCTGAGCAGATGAATTTTATATTTTAAATGTCCTTATCTGGCAGAGAAAGAATTTATGGCCCCTCCACATTTCACAAGTATGTAAATGATAAAAAACAACCATTTATTTGATACTTATTAACAGGCAGTAAAGCCCTGGTTTCAGATATATTATCTCTGATATTTCTAAAGAAAAAAATAACGCATTATTGGCTCCACTTTACCAGTGAGAAAACAATTGAAGAGAGGTTAGGTAATGTACTCAATACTATAGAATTAGAACTGAAGTCCAGTTCTGTATGTCTGAAAACAGTGGCCACTACACCAAGATGCCTCAAGACCATTAACAATCTGGGTTCTTTAAAAATACCTCCTTAGATATAAGATATTATGTGTAAAATTAAATTTTAAATTATAAAAATATTTTATTCAATTTTTAACAAAGTGAAAAAAAACAAAACATTTAGCCAGACACATTATTCTTAAATATTTTTCCTTTTGGCATAAATAACGTGATTTCTAGTTTTTTTAATATCAGAGAAGAGAGATAAGACAATCATACTATGAGTAAAGCCAAATAATTACCAAGTCTCGGTCAAAAACTTTTCCCCCTTGATCTTGGATATACATAGTTAATTACAGCAATTAACTGCTTATTCTCATAAAACATTACTTGTTTCTTAAAGAACAACAAATGGCCTCAGGTATTCTTGAATTAAAAAGACCTAATCACCCATCAGTACCTCTAAAACTCATTGTTTCTCTGAACCTGAAAGTCAACAATCTGAAGAGAAACATTATAACAAGCAGAGTCTACAGATATAGCAAACTGTGAGCTCTTCCTAATAAGATTTTTCAGACAGCCAAATCATCCACCAGAGTTAGTATTTGAAAAGTTCTAAATATTTAACAAAAAGAAATCACTGCCAGATTATCTTTATTTTCCTTAATAAAATACACACAAGCAAAAAATTCACTTATCGTCATTATTTTACAAGTATAAATAAAACTAAGAATTCAAGTACAGTCAAGTGCAGACATATTTCCTATGTTAATATGTAAACATAAACTAATTATTTACATCATGTGCCATTGGCCCAGCTGCAAAATAAAGACATCAAAAGAAATACTGCACTTGACTGTTCAATTACATTCTAATTGAGAATTCGTACCAATGCCTATGTAGTTTTACAGTTACAACTTTCATATCACCTAATGTAAACAACTGAACAGACATTTACTCATAAGTGGCAAATATCTCCAGAGATAAAACTGTTTTTAATGAAGTATTGTGATCTTTTCCTTAAATACTATCAGAGAACTCATTCCTGAAGTTCCTCCTATGTCAAAATAGATATTATTTACAAGTTGTATATATAGAAAACAAGAATGTTCTTTTTTCTTACTCTTAACTTTTAGAATAGACAAAAATGTCTCAAAGCTGTCTAAATAGTGTGGGTCTTTATATGTCCAAAAGGACCTTACTTCACTGATATCACCTGCTTACTGTCCAGTAGATGCAACTTTGACATACTGAAATTGCTAGGTGATCTGAATTCAAATGATATTAAAGCACATACTTAACAGGAGCAAAATACATTTTTAGAGTACCACCAAAAAAAAAAAAAAAAAAAGCCAGTAACTGACATGAACAAGACTACAAATATCCAGTTTGAAGGCACATGGAAGGTTTACTACTTTGTCATCAAAGATTCTCCACTCAGTTCAAGACCAGGGATAAGATCAGCTCCTAGAATTGTTGATTTGTCTTCATTTATTGAGGTTTCCTCATTCTCATTCTCTTCTTGCTCCTCCTCTGGTTCCTCAGAGCCAGATGCTTTTTCAATCACTTCATCTGTCTGTTCGGTAGCTGGTATTTTGTCATCTGTCTGCTCTGTATTCTTATCGAGAACATCTTGTTCCTCTACAGATTCTGAAAAGATAAAGATTCAAGACTTCAAGAATACCCAAATGTTAAAACTGCTAAATAAGGCAAGTTAAAAATACACACACACACACACACACACACACACACACACAGAGAGAGAGAGAGAGAGAGAGAGAGAGAGAGAGACACTAAACAGACACTAAAATGTTCTAATTACACTTAAAATCCTTCTTTTGTGTGTATGTGAGTGGTCCCAGGGTCTTAAACTTAGGGTCTTGAGCACATTAGGCAAGTTTCTACACCAAACTGTAACTGCAACCCAATTTAGTCTTTTGAAATGAAAACTTAAGCCCCTATAGCAAACCTCTGACAGTATGACTGAGAAAAAATACTTGAGTTTTAAAATATTAGTTCAAAAATAATTTTCAATTATAATTTTCGTATTTCTGTAAGCAATGAACTTCAAAAATTCAAAGACCTAACAGAGTTATGCTCTGTAAGACGACAGTCCAGCACACATAAGCATTAACTCTCCGGTCAGGATTCCTGAAGGGACTGTATTCCAGCAGCCTTTCCTGCAAGCAACACATCAATGTAGTCATATGTACTTCTGTGTGCATTCATGTGTGTGTGTGTGTGTGTGAAAGCATGTATGTGTGCTTTCCTATCTTTATGTACATCTCTTCTATTCAAAGATCAGAAGCTATGGTCCATCTTTTCCAAAGGCAGGAAAGTCTCCCCTTATTCTTCTGTGAAATAAGTCCTCAGTATTCAAACCTCAGAATCACAAAATGCTACAAACCTAGTATAGTAACTTGTCACTATCCTAGAAGCAAAGTACGGTTTTTATCCTCTACCTGGAAACTTATGCCTTTTAAACTCTAACTACTGAGCACTATTAAATTTTTAGTAATAATTCAGTAACAATTTTATTAAATAAATTGCCTTTAATTCTTGGAAGAACAGGACAGAAGAGAGAATGACAAAAACAGACAAGCTTTGAACTACCCAGTTTCTAAGTAAAAAATAAAAATATAGTTTAGAGGTATTTATTTTTGTTTTTGTAATAAACAGCAATTAATATTCTTATTAGGAGAAATATGGTTGAACTACATCAGCTAAACAACAACCAAAAAAAAAAAAAAACAGAATTTTTCCTCACAGACAACTCCTTATTGTATGCTACAAATACTACTAATTCAAAAAAGTCTGGAGGGAAGGCCATTCTCCTTAATCAAAAGTTCCTTATAAAGTACACGTCAAACTTTTGCAAAATAAATCATTAGCTTTGAATAAACGATAGTTGGTATATGCATGTTAACATGAAAATCTTAGAAATTTGCAGTTTTACCATGAGGTTTAATGAAGAAAATCATCTGGTTTTTACATCATGCCAGGGCTATGAAAAAATTTCCTAAGTTTTCTTTCCTGGACTCTAATTTATAGCATTAACCACAATTACCCCTGTCCTGTTTCATATACAGAATGAAAGGCTCAAATTCTAGTTAGGGATATATAATTTACTGAGGTCCTACTATATGAAGACTTCATGTAATCACAAAGCAGTAAGAATGTTCACTAAACATATTTGCAGCAAATTTCACTTAAAAACATTACTAGCATCTTAATATAGAACTTAAAATGGTATTGCTACACCACCTGGGACTTGAACAAAAATAAATCCAAGCAGAAGAACAATTAAGTGACTTGGGTTTTATTTGAATATTACAAGGAAAAAGCTGAAAGAGTACATAAATTTCTGTGCACATATACAAATCGTTTTTGCTGCAGAGATAAGTAAGTTCTGTGGAAAACTACAGGAGTTGCCAGCTGTTTGTAATCCTACCCTCACAGAATTTATCCACGGTAGAGCTTTAAGTGTCACGGCTTTCCCCAACTCTCTGGCCATAGAGCAATACTGACTTGGCACATATTTTATGGTCTTTTTAGTAGGCCTTTGAAACAAATCAGTAGAGCCACACAATTTAAAAAAAAAAAAAAACCTTACTTGACGGTGCAACTTCCCAACAGACATGTTAAGGTGGACAAAGAACCACCAAGAGAACGCATCAACACTACACTGAGACAGAAGTACCACAAAGGATTATCACACTAAAGCTTTGTGATACTACTCTTCAGAAAACAGATACTTAACTAGTGAAAGCCAATTTAAAAACACAAAGAAGGGAACAAGACATAGTACTGTAATATTTAAATGTCTAGAATACACAAATTCAAAGAATACTATGTGTTGGCATAATTAGAAAAAATGAAACACAAGGTTACTAGTAAATACAGTACTTCAAAGACTAAACAGAATACCAAAAAAAAAAAAAAAAGGGAAATAATGTGTAGGTCTTGGCTTGAAAATAAGTGAAGAACCTATTAATAATTACTTTCCTTCCCGTGAGTTAATTTGTAGAAAGCAATCATAATAGCAGTAACAGTACAGAAAATCGGTATGTGGCACTGCACTGGTTAGTCTGAATGAGGGAGGTACTTGATGTTCAGAGGGCAATTCCATTTTGAAAGAAAGCATACAAACAAGATCTAAACCAACTAGGTATAAAAGAGTAACAGAGAATCGCATATGAATTTCATAACCGGATCTCAGACTTTGACTACTTAATGAACTACACCAAAAGCATTTATTTCTACAGCACAGCATCATTTGCCTAGACTAATAAAACAATAAATTTTTCTGTGGAGCTGTAGCTTAAAATGGCTTGGTGGCATAGAGTACATTTCAGAAGATACTAAAATTTGTCCATTAGAAAAACCAGCCTTGTGTTCACATTAAACGAACAGGCCTACTCTTAGCTGTAAGGCCCCAGCTGCACACTAAGAATGAAAACAGCTAGCGAAAATAACACAATTCTATCTCCACAAAAAAAATTTTTTAAAGCTTTTAATCAACTTTGGCCCTGTAACACCAAGAAAACATTGTATCACAATGTGGCAAAGTGACCCATGGAGTTTCTTTCTTTCCTAACACTTCTCCCTCCCAATGCCATTATTCCTGAGACACAAACTCCTACCAAACTGCAAGAAATGACAGAGTTGTTCAAGCAAAGCCTCAACTCTGCTGGACATCTCAGACTCATAAAACTGAGTGAACAGAGTATAACTGTATAAAGAACAGCACTGTCTCACTCATGCAAAACCCACGTAAAAACTTGGTCTTACTTTTGTATTTTTATCCTACCCTTTAAGAGTGATCATTTTGTTTTAGAAAAAAATCTAGTAAACACATCAGTTATTTTTGCTTTGCTAATATGAAACTTTTGCATTCCTACCTGGATATCTGGCATAAGGACAGCATGTTCAAGGCTATCCTGGGTAACATAATGAGACCCTGTCCCAAAATAAAATTTTTAAAAGGGCTGACTACAGAGCTCAGCGGTAGAGCAGTTGCCTAGCCTTGCTAATATGTCAGTGCTCACTATATATGTATGACTATAAACTTACAAAACAGAGTATTACATTAAAATTGATAATTTGTCTTCAAACTCATTAGTGTCAAATAAGGCAGTCTGTGCAAAATTTTCTTGCCTTAAGGAAAACAGCCAACTTATATTTAAGGAACAAAGGCATTAACTTCATCCCCAGACAACCCAACAATTCAATGAGGATCAATTAAATTATCACTACTTCAGAGAAAACAGGTTTCAACACATTAAATACCATTTAATTACTTATCATTGATCAACTAGACAAGAGTTTCACTGATAAATAATGATCTATGGAATAACAGGTGAAGATGTTTTAGAAAAAGGAGAAAGAGGCCCAAAAGATCTCTATTTTTAAAACAAACATGCAACAACATACCAAACGCAAATTTACATCTTGAGAAAACTAAACATAAGCAAAAGCATTTTTAATCTGATAAATACACATAATTCAACAAAATTTTCATTATCAAAGAGTTCAGTTTCCTTGAGCATCATAACAAAAGTACGAGAATTTTCTCACACTAAGGATTATCTAACGGCAAAAGCATTTTGTATAAGTGAAAAGAAAGCACAAAATTCAATTACCAATAAAATTTTCACTGTATATAAACTTTACTTACTACTTTAAATAGTACTGACTAGATACCATTAATTTTATTATTGGCAAGTTATCTTCCGGTGGATAAAAAGGTATTATCTATTAAAATAATTGAGACCCAGACAAAAAATAAGCAATGAAAACAAAATAGTAACATCTTTAAACATGCTAGCCAAAAAATATATGTGTGTGTGTGTGTGTGTGTATATATATATATAAATGTTCTAGTTTACTGACTATATAGAAATAGTATTCTAAAGATCATCACATATAATGAAAACAATACTAAGCATCAGAGGTATTTTAGAAAGCACATTTTTAAAAGACAAAATTCATAAAATTTCTTTAATGTCACTCAGCAGAGATCAAAGTATTATTGTACTTCATTTAATCAAAAAGAAAGCAGTTCATTTTTGACATACTAGATCTTACATACTCTCAGGTAAAAAGATAATCTAAACCCCTAATATATGCTCTTTTTCTGTTAACAAAGCATCTGGATGCACATTTATAGAAAAAAATATATACTGTAAGTTCAAATGAGAAATTCGTGGGAGAAATTTCTTGTAGGCCTCTTTGATGAAAATTTCTCAAGATTTAACATGTTGCTGTACAGAGCAGTCCAGAAATTTTAAAAACTGTGTGCCACACCTATCAAAACCTAACATCAGAATCCAGGAAAAAATTTAATTTCAAAGCCTTGTGTCATAGATGGGGGAAAAAGTTTCTTCTATTAATTCAATGTCATTCATATAAATGGTTGCTAGTATTTGTTGAAACAGTTCAAATGGAAGAAAGTTGATTTTTTAGTTCCATCTGTAAACTCAAAAACCTCTTCTCTACAGTTCCTGCTGCTATCAAGAAGCTATTTCAGTATTTTTTAAAATATAAAAGTCCTATTTTTTAGTCCTCAGTTTTCTACCTCACTAGAGTACCTAGAAATCAGAAATGTAAGCTTCCAGCTACATTGGCTGTTGAGTGTAGTAGATGATTGAGATGACATGGTTAACAGCTCAATAGAATCACAGGAGTATGCTACTGACATTCAAAAAAATGCAGCTTCATCTGTTCATCAGAAATACTTCCAGTTGTTCACTAAAAGAATTAGGCTTGCAACTGTAAGTCTATCACAGTGTGGTGAAAGAAATCCTGGAGAGAAGTTTCAGTCTTCTGGAAAGTCAAAGAAGAAAAAGATGCTCATGGCCATTTGGATGAATCCAAAGAGAAGCATGAAAATGTTACTACTCTAAAAATGATTTTAACCAAATGGAACTGTTGCTTCAGGTTTTAGTACTAGAGTCATCAGATCCTGCCTCAAGTTTGGGCTTCACCTATTAACATTACCTTAGCAGGCGTGAGTTTGAGCCTGTTAGACTTCATTCCGGAGAGTTCAGACAGAAAATGAGACATCTGGGGTATTGCTCCTCCTAGATTAGATGAGAAGGAAAGGTATAGCTGGGTGTTGTTTGCTAACTATCCACCTTGACCTTATCAGGAGAAACAAAGCATTGGAACCATTATAAAGAGTTTTGTTTGTTGCTTTTCTTTTCTTTTCCTTTCTTTCATTTTTTAATCCAAACTATTGGCTTTCCGATATTCACGTTAGCTTTCATAAGCAAGGTTACTTCAATTTTTCCTTTAGGCATCTTCAGTATGAAATCCTTAAATTCTCAGTTCCAAGAGGCTGCAATGGCAAGGCATATGTTCGCATGCAGCCTAGAGCATCATTTAGCCTTCTTCTTCCAAGCCAGAAAAAAAAAAAAAATTGACACTGTAGAGTTGATGTTGCAGACTTGGAGAAGATGAATGCATTCATTCAGTGTTGGAAGTACACAGGATTTATCATGGCTCTCTGTATTCAAATTCATTTTGATGTTTGTTAGTAAGCCAAAAGCCAAGCCCAGTTCAACACATGGATTTTGGGTTCATTCTTCAAAATCTAAAGAAAACTCCAAAACTCATACTAAATTCTTGATTATCTGAAAACTCACTGCTTCACATAATATTCTCAAGTAAGGTCTATTTTTGCAATACTTAGTACTTTTGGGAAGAAAAAAAATCGAACATATGTAAATGATAACACCTAGAAATTAAAAGGATGAATATCGATTTGCTTAATAAATTATGTGAACTAAATGTCCAATATGCACTTTTTTTCTACACTAGGTACAGCACTAAAACCTCATGACTTCTGTCATTGCTTTAGCAATCTTGGGGCTGTAGAAATATAGTACTGCATGCAGTGTGCTTGCCTAGCAGGAACAAGGCCCTGGGTTTGATTCCCAGCACCATATAAAGTCAAGCAAGGTGGTGCATGCCTGTAATCCCAGCACCTGAAAGACTGAAGCAGAACTGCCACAAGTTCAAAGCTAGCCTGGGCTATACTAGTAAGGTCAGGACCAGCCTCAACTACAGAGACTTTACCAGAAAAAAACAAAACTTCAGCAATCTTCATAACATAGTGGTGATGAATAAAAAACTTTTGACCAAATATGAATACCAATAAATAGCTGGTAATTAATAGTCAGATCTCCTATCTCATCCTTGCATTTTTTCATGAAACGTCCTCAAGAATTCCTAAAACAGAATATGTAAGTTCTGATTAATTCTATTTCTGTGAAATATGATTAATTTTATGTCAGAAACCATGTTAATCTCACATGTCCTCAAACTGTTTCAACAGAACACAGTCCTACTTATATTCATAAATGTCTTGCTTTCATGTAACTTCTACCAATTCTAGTGGTGAACACATACTTATTTTATCAATATTAATTACAAAACTTCTAAAAGCTTTGTCCTTACACAGTTCTTTCCTAATCCTGATAACCTGATTCACTCTGATAAATTTAAAAAATGATCCCATGGAAAAATTACTACTGAAACCTCTCAACAGTTTTTAAAAGTGGTCACTCCATAAGCCATGTTTATCTAGCTAGTACTAACCGCTGCTTATCACAATATAACCTGCATCTTAAAACTGAAACATATCATACCAATCTCACAGGAGGCCATCAGAGCAACAGCTGACATGCATGCTGTAAAATAACAAATTAATCCACTGTTATCTATAAGCATTATGCTTTTTAATATTGTTAAGTAGCATGCATTACAGCGACAAAACAAGCTGACATTGTCATACCTTCATTGAATTGGTTCTCTGATGAACGCAAACTTCCTGATGGCAAAGGATCAACTGAACTTGAGCCTTCCACTGCCTGTCTTTTCTCAAAACTAAACTCTGGAAGTCTTGGAGCCTGGGGCCTGGTTTTTCTTGCAGGATTCAAGAAAAAACAGTAGGCACATCGAAAAGCTGCAGAGAATTTTTTAAAATAAGGATTATTAAAAAACAAAGAAAGTTCAAAGGCAAATCAGAAAACTACTTTTGCAAATAGTCAAGAACCTTTCAAAAGTGACTTATACCTGGCGAAATTCATGTATTATTTTAATAATAGTATGGCTGCATTCTGACCAGAGCTAATTTTAAAGCACACTTCCTAATTATGATACTGATTTTAAGGTAAGAAAAGCATCAGTTAAGAGCAAATTAACTGTTATTAAAATATTGTTAATAATGTAAATATATTACTAAACTTGCATTTCTAGTTTTTTTTTTAAAAATTAGATACTTTAAAACCCAGAATCTTGTTCACTTGTTCAAGAAAATGTACTATGTCACATTTCAGAAGCATAATTTATCATGAGTATTTAATAGTGGCAGTTTGAAAGAAAATGTAATGCTCAGAAACCTTACAAGTCAATTAAACTCTTTGTAGTTAGATCCCAGATATCATAATTTTTTAAAGCTTGTGTGAGTTTCCAAACAACTGCTCTGTACCTGTGTATTATATGGACAAGAAATCTGAGTTGTCTGTTCTAAGCATTAAATATGTTTTGCCAGTCAGTGTACACAGAAACAATGTCTAAAATAAAGTGGGAAGTGACAGAGAATAAAATATTTAAGAGTAAAGTATTTAATTCAAACCTTCCAATAATTCTTACCTATGTATTCAAATTCTTCTTTCAAAGCCATGCCATTATGAGAAAAACACTGTTGACATATAAGGGCATACCTACACCAAAAAAGAAGATAAACATACCAGTTATAAGAGCAAACAAAGCGCATGGGAGAGGCTATTTCGGCTACTATGACTAAATTATGTTTTAACATAGCTAAATATGTTATTTACAGACTAGATATTACTTAGTATATCATAAACACAACAAAAGTTGACTAAACCCAAAATATCAACCATTTAAAAATAAAATTTCTATTATCAATTTAAAAATAATCTGAATATATCCTTACTAAGTTAGCACAAATATATCTAATAATGTTACACTTAAGTTTTGGTATTTCTCAATGCATATTCTCAGGAACAATAAATGCCAAATCTGTGATAAGTCTAAAAAAATGAAATCCTTGTAAAGATTCACAATAAATATTTTAAAACCTCTGAGAAATTCTGAGGTAAAAAAAGTATTTAATATTTTTGTAATCTGGCCCAAGCTGTTTATTTCAATACATCTTTATTTCTGTACCTTTCTCAGTTACACTTAACCATTCACCTCATCTTCCACTCATACATGTTCTCTGTGCATACACTCAATACATACTTTATTCTCTCTACAATGACAATTTATTAAATGAACATGACACACTGGTCCCATTACAAACTTAAATGTTTTAGTGAAATAATTCAATTTCTCTAAAAGTAACCATAGATTCAGGAGCAGCCAGGGCTACAAAGTGAGACACTGTCTCAAATAAATAAATAAATAAACAGTAATCTTAGAGCACTGCTAATCTTATTTTTTCCCTAAGGAGTTTTATCTACACTACTTTGTTCTAAATAACAGTAAAAATCAACTGAATGTGTACTAATTTAGAGGGCTACATACTACTCTAAAAATCAGAAAATAGGTGCCACAAAATATAGAACATCTAGTGTGTATACAAACATATCCTGACCAGCAATTTTTTTCATTTTCCCTCATCTATCACCCTAGCAAACATTACCTGTTCTGTGGACCATCACCAACTAAATATTCAACAATTCTATCCAGCGCGCCACGTTCTCGAGGGAGAACAGGTCTTGCTAAGGGTGGACCTGGAGGATGAAGACCTAAAACAAACAAATACATATATAAAATTTATATGTAAGAGATACATATAAAATTTAATTCATTACCAAGAACTATCTATTCTTGTTAGAGCTTTAAAAATTTAGCAAAACATTAATTCTTATAAATCTCTACAGAACAATTATTTTCATTAAAAATAGTGCACTGTAACCACCAACATAAGTTACTATAAGATAAAACTACATTAGGTTCTATATGAACCAATTTTTTTAAAACACTCAACTCTAAAAGCGTATCATAATAGGGACTTATACACTGGATTTTAATAGAGTAGTAGGGATCAGAATTAGGTTCCCATCTAAAAACTAAAATTGCAAAACACATTATGTGACAGTCATGAAGACAGCGAAAACTAGCAAATGTAAGCTAATTAAAAACAAAGCCTGCTCTGCAACTGCACCAGCTTATTGCCTGCGGGCAGTTTCCAGGCAGTAGAACAAGAAATGAGTCCAGGAACCTGCCACAGTGGAGAGGGTACTGCCGGACCTCTAAGTAGACCAAGGCAGCTCAGGTTTACATAAAGCATACCAAAGATGAGAGAAGCTACAGAGAAAGAACACATATATCTACAGAGGTTCGACTAAGTGTACAGCAGAGTATTATTAATATATGCATGTGTAGAAACTACCTAGGAACAGAAAAGCCACTCCAAAAAAGAAGTTATTCACACAGAACCAGAAATATTGCCTACTTTTACCAACACAGTGGAAAATCTCCTAACACACAAATCATTGGGTAAAGCACATAGAAGTCTTTTACACAGAAATGAAAATATATCCGAGGTAAATTTTACAATGGCAATGATCACATCAAAAATGATTAGACATACAAATAGGTAGGAGAAACAATAATTATGTTGAAGTACTTATTGTCTATATATCTGAGAACTTAGAGAAAAAAATCAAAAGAATCAGTATGTTCAGATATGGAAAATTTTTAAATATCTACACTAGTAGTCTAGGATGAAATATCCACAGATGAGATAAACAGTAACTGAGACACTGTTAAAAAAAATACTGGAGACTTTGAAGATATGACATCAGAAACCACAGGGGGAAGAAAAAGAAATAAAAAAGAAAGACAGAAAGAAATAAAGACACTAAAAAATTTTCAAATAGAAATAAAGTCTAATACATATGCATATACATATAATTGGAGACTGCACAGAAGAGACAGAAAGAAAAGTGTATTTGAAGAAATCATGCACAAAATTGTTTCATATTTGATTAAAGCAATATACCCACAAATCCAAAAATATTAACAAATCCCAAATATAAGAAACAATTTTATATCAAAAGACAAATTATTACCAAACAACTTAAAAGCAACCAGAAAAAGATATATTGCAGAGACAAGAGAGAGAGATAGAGAATGGCAGGTATCTTTTCATCAAAAAGATGAAATCCAGAAAACATTATCTTTAAAGATCTGAAAGAAAATAATTCTAGAGTTCTGAATCCAGCATAAACATCTTTTTAAATGAAGGCAAAAATGAAGACCTTTTCCAGATATTCCAAACTGACACGATTCATCACTACAAAAAAAAAATCACTAAAATAATTCCTCCAGGGAGAAGGAACATGACAGCAGATACAAACTGGATCTATACAAAGTAATGAGAAGAACCAGAAATTGTTACTGTATCAGTATATACAGAAGACTTTTTATGATCTGAGTCTGAGTCTCCTTAAAACATAATTGAGTAACTAAATGAAACATTACTTTATTGTGGTATTCACAATGTAGAAGTAAAATGTATGTCATCAGCAGCACAAAGAGTACTAGAGGAGGAAGAAAGTGTACTGCTATTAGATTCTTAAAACTATATATGAAATGGTATCACTTGTGATAAATGAAAGAACTTGTAAACTCAAAATGCAAGCACTAAAATAACAAAAAAAAAAAATCCTAGAGCCAATAAATGAGCAAAAGTGATTAAACAGAATCATATAATACACTCAATCTAAAAGAAGGCAGAAAATAATGTAAATGGTTAACACAGAAAACAGATGGAATAATTAAGCAAAAATCAGATAGAACACCTAAGCAGAAATCCATATACATAAATCATTACATTAAATTTATGTGGGCTGAATATCCTTATGATAAAGACTTTCAGAATGGATTGTTTTTTTAAAAACTGCATTGTCTACAAACACACACAAATTTAGACACAATATGTTAACAGAATAAAAGTGACAGAAAATGTAAACTAATGACCAAAATAAATCTGTAGTACCTGTATTAATATAAAATAGAATAGATTTTAGAGTAAAGGATATCACAAAGGAAAAGAAAGATAATTTCAGAGTTGAAATTTCACAAAGTTCCTTTTCACAATGGAGGAGCATTAATAAGAGGAACAATGATCTTAAACATCTATGTATACTGGGTTAGGGAAATACTTCAGGGGTTAGAGCACTTGCCTGGCATGTGCAAGGCCCTGGGTTGAATTCCCCAGAACCACATAAAAATTAGCCAGGCATAGTGGCACATGCCTTATAATCCTAGCACTAGGAAGCATAAGGCATATATTTCCCTGAGTTTGACAGTAGCCTGGGCTCCATAATGAGTTCAAGATCAGCCTGGACTACAGAGTGAGATCCCCACACACACAAAAAAGAAGTATGTGTATGTATGTGTGTGTGTGTACATATACATAGATACATACATACATACATACATTATACACACATATCTACATACCAGCTCCTAGAAACGTAAGGACAACGATGTAATTACTATTGAAGGTTTCAACATTCTTCTCAATTAATGATAGAGAAAATCAACAAATATATATAAGACTTTAACAACATTTTCTACTATCAGCTTAAACTAATTAATAGCAATACCAGCCCTACCCAATAGGAACAAAGTATATGTTCTCTTCAAACAAACACAAAACATTTATCAAGATATGACATTATAGGATACACAAGTGTCAACACATTTTTAAAAATTGTAATAACACAAAGTATATTTTCTCATCATAACAGAATTAACCTAGAGCAACAGAAAAAAATCACCAAATATTTGGAGGCTACAAAATACCCACTTAAATAACTCAGGATTCAAAGTAAATCCAAAAGGAAGTTTTAAAATATTTAAGCTGAATAAAACTGAAAAACATGTTAAAATGTATGATATGCAGCTAACACAAGACTGAGAAAAACTTGGAACATGAAGGACCCATCTTACAAAAAAAGAGAAGTATAATCCATGACTTCAGATTCCACCTTAAGGGGCCAAAATGAAAAAGAAAGAAAGAAAGAAAGAAAGAAAGAAAGAAAGAAAGAAAGAGCAACTCAAGTAAACAGAATAAAATAATAAAAATCAGAAAGAAAATTAATAAAATATAAAACAAAAATAAAAGCTGATTTCCTGGGGCTATTAAAAAAGACTCAAATACACTAACATCAGGAATAAGAGAAATTGTGTGAAATATTTATGTATGAAATTGCATGAAATTTATAACCTCAGTTCATAAAAATGTTAAAAGGACAACAAGGAAATATTCTGAACAACTTTATGACAATAAATTTTGCAAGTTAATTTTTTTTAAAAATTCCCTGAAAGACTACCAAACTATAAGGGTTCACTCAAAAAGATGTAGATAACTACTTCATTTACTAAAATTTTGCCAAGAATTGTTGCCTCTTATTCTGTAATTCTTCTCTAAAGGAAAGTCAAAGATAACACCAAACCCAGTTGTTTCAACTGGAAAATTCTACAAATATTTAAGGAAGAAATAATACCAATTCTACACAAACTTGTCCAGAAAACTGAAGAGGTACCATAAAGCCAGCATCACTATGACACCAAGACCAGAAAACGATACGCAAAGAAGGAAAAAATAGATATAGTGATGGGGCTTTAGCTCAATGGTAGAGCACTGACCTAGCAGGCACAAGGCCCCGAGTTCAACACAAAGCATGACAATAAATAAGTAAATATCAATTTCAGTAATGAGCATTGATACAAACATTCCTAAAAAAAGTTAAATATAATTATAAACATAGATGTGTAGATATACATGTGTGTGCGTGTGTATATATATGGTACCATCATGACTAAATGACATCTATCCCAGGAAAGCAATGCAGCTAAATGAGGCATGTTAAAACAAATCCCAGGACTGGAGGAATGGCTCAGCAGTTAAAGCACAACTGAGTTCGCTTCCCCAGCACCATATATGCCAGGCATAGTGGTGCACATCTGTAATCCCAACACTCAGGAGACTGAGACAGGAGGACTGCCATGAGTTCAAAGCTAGCCTGGGCTTCATAGTGAATTCAGGACCAGCCTGGGCTGCAGAGCGAGACCCTGTCTCAAAAATAAATAAATAAATGAATGAATAAATAAATAAATCCTTATTATGAGCATCTCCATAGATGCAGAAAGATTACTCGACAAAATCAACAACTATTCATGACAGAAATATTCAGCCAACTAAAGGGACACTTCAACCTGAAAACAGAATATTTACTTATAACAAACCTAGAGCTAACTTATGCTAAATAGTAAAAGAATAATTATTAGCTTCCCTAAGATCAACAGGTATAATATCTAGTCTCATTACTTCTATTCAACACTATGCTGAGGTTTCTAGGCAATGTCATAGCGTGCGGAAAATAAAAGGAAGCAACACTGGAAAAGGAGAAGCAGAATTTTCTTTATTTACAGACAATGTGATCATGTAGACAACCCTATGTAATCTATTAAAAAAACTGAAAAAATAAGTGAGTTCATAAACATCAGAAGATATTAGGAACACATAAAAAGCAACTGTTTTTATAAATACTAGCAATGGACCACTAGAAATACTCAACAAAACATATTATTAGAAATAGTAAATTTGATCAAAAATATGCAAAACTTACACATACTGTTATAAAACTTGTGCATAATGCCACAAAAAATTAAAAATGTAAATAACTGAAAAATGTATGCTGTTCACGTAAGTTAGGTAATACCAGAAGAGACTAGTGGATAGTGGAATAACTATTTAATTATTTATATTGTATAAAAAACTTGAGTCTTATACTTTGTGTGGCTCCAGTGGCTATGCACATAATAAACTGCATTTGATTTTTCTCCTGACTAAAAAATAGTAGTAAACTTGAGGCTTTTGTAGGTATCTGGATGCAACCTCAGATCATCATGCTCAGTGATGTTAGTCAAACTCAGAAAGTTAAATATTGCGTAGTTTCTCCAATACGAAAAACCCATAATACAGGCATTTTATAAAATCAAATGGATGTGACAGTGCCAGTTTGGGGGAATGGGGCGAGATCTGGGAGGGCCAAAAAGGGAAAGGGATTATAATGTTGACACTATATATATATACACACACATATATATAGATAGATACTCACAAAATTCTCAAGCTCAATGTAACTATTGTGTGTTGTATAACATATATATACACATACACACACACACTACAAAAACAAAGAAAAATAAAGTGAAAAAATTATAATAGTATAATTTAGAATTCTATGACTTATGAAAACAAAGAAAACTCTTTGAAAGAGGTATTCTAAAATGAGAAATAACAGAAAAATAGTAAAAATAAAAGATAGTATTTAAAATGTGATGTTGGCCTTTGTAAAACAGACAGGGTGAACATGAGTAAGATGGGTTCCAATGGAGGTTTACATGGAGATCTTATAGACGAATTGAAAACAAAATAGGACCCTACTAGAAGAAGCCTTGCAATACAAAAGTATAGTTATTTTCAAAATGGTTGTGACCAACTTTCTAGTAGCAATATTATAATACTAGATTAAATTGTTATAATACTGTCTTTAACATCTAGGACTTTAAAGAATAATAAAAATATATGTGCTTTGTAAGTTACAAATTTAAACACTCACTAAAAAAGAGATAACTGATGTCAAAATTACAGCTAATAGCAAATAAAATTTAGTTTCTAGACAAGTTCTTAGTATTACTAATCAAGGTTTTTTTAAAGATATCATCAGTTCAATCATTGGTTAACTGTGCTAATAACATTAACTTATCACTGAAAAATAAACCCAAATGTAGTTACTGTCAGTCCTCACCATCAAATTTTCATCTTAACGAAGAATGCCAAATTTATACATTTCTCTCATTTCTTTCTCTCTCCACTCCCCCATCTCCCTTGGCAATACTAAAGATTAAACCAAGAGCCTTGCAGCATTTTACCAGTGAGCTATATCCCTGGCTCTTGAAATTAGATTCAAGAACATTTAAATCAATATAACTTTTTCTAAATTATTTTACTTCTACATAAAGTGAACTTATCTACAAGGAAATCTGGACCCATGAAACAAGAGACTATAGATTATCTTAAATCAAATCCTGAATACTATTTTTAAACTAATGCATCTTCACATTCATGCTGTTATGGACAACAGTAATTAATACAAACATCAAAAGCAATCACTGTAGGAATACTGGCCATTTTATACAATTTGGCAAATTATCAAGTACCTGCTGGTTATTAATTTTCAAACATATGGGAGCCCTGTGGTAATACATATTAAATTGATTCTCCTCTACAAACATGATTCAATAAAAAAAGAATGGCTCATCTCAATACTATATCATTCAACTCAAACAGACAATATAAACAATCTTTCACATTTCATACATAAGCTAATGAATAACATGTTATAGTTATATGCAAATAAAATTTAGATAATTGTTCCTCCTGTTGGCTCTATCCTTCAAATGTATAATACAGCTTTTTGTTACTATAGAAGCTGCTAAACTTTCATTTCTTTAAAACTATACATATACAAATGTATACAATTCATGCACTCTCATCAGAAAAAAATCTTTAATATCTAGGACTTTACAAACAATGGTTATCTCAAATTAACTAGATTACAACTAAAAGATGAGTAATTTTCAACCCATTTAATTTCTTTGCAAAGTATATGACTGACGTATAATGATGTCATTATATGTCAAATATAAAAGTAATTTTCTACACTCCTTTAAAGTGATCACCTTTCTTAATTTGTTTATAAATTCATACTCTATAGTCTTCTAAAATTTTATGCTACATTTTTAAGGAAAACAGGCAAAAAAAAAATCTAGCCTAAATAGCATTCACTTTTTTAATTCACTTGAACCAATGATATCTCTTTTGGGTTATCTTTCCAAAAAAGTCATTTTATTATATAATTGTTCTCATTACCTACTACCAATGACTGCTTTGTCCAAAATCACTATATTTAAATGTTAATAATTAGTTATAAAATGCAAAACAAATCTACATTAGAATTAAATATCCTAAAATAAATGCTATTGTATTCAATAACCTGACATGGAAATCCACATAAAATTGCTATCTGCTAAAGTAATGAATTTCCATGTCCCATTCACAGGTCAAATTAAAGCCTTACAGTACTATGTACATTTCAGAATGAACTCTTCTAAAGATTCACCACACTGAAAAAAAGAATCTAAGAAATAAAATATAAAAGTAATATTAATAGAAGTTTATAAAGTACTGATGATAAAGTACTAATGTTCAATACCAGAAAAAACAAAAAAGTAAAAATCTATAGCCCATATTAACAAAATGAAGGCACTAACAATGAGGAAATATTGCTTCTGAAATGAGTTATGTTTAAAAGTGAGCAAAAAAAAAGGTATGTGTTGGGATTAGCAAAAACCATGAATACTTTCCAAAATGTTTCCCTTTCTCCATATTATATATATAAATCTGGAGCCATTCTAAAGCTGAACATAAAAAGATACGCTATTCTGTTGACTACAGAATAATACTACAACGTTTTATTGCCATTTAAACAAAGAAGCCATAACAGTTAAATGAGCTCAAGAAATAGGTTTCAGTATCACAAGGTGCCAGCTGTAAAGAGTTATGGCTAATTGAATATGGAACTCCTGCTTAATCAGATAACGGTTCTGCTATTTCCAAATGAAATGCCATTTCCATACTGTCTGAAAATGGCCTATTTTATTGGTAACCAGAGAAAACAATATAAACTGTAAATAACATTAAGTGCTCTGTTTACCCATTCCAGGCACTGAAGTAGCAGGGGATCCAAGACGTCTAGGCAACACACTTGATGGGAGGCCGGGAGTAACAGTTCTTTCTGGTGGTCCTCCGGGGGCTGAAGTGTCCTTTGATGGTCCAGGAGATACTGCAACTTGTGGAGGAGGGCCCTGACTAGGATCTGCTGGTGCTGGAGAAAGATTTCTTTGAGCAGCAGTTCTCTGACGAATCTCTGAGAAGAATAAATATATATAAGATTTAATATCCAATATACCATATTAACCAATACAATAAATGACATTTATTAAAATTTTGTGACACCAAAAGGCAACACAGGGTCAAAATTGCTAATAATGAGACAGCTATAAAATGTTAACACTGAAAAGAGAGTACTCAGTTTCTCAGCATATTATATTACTGTCCATGTTTATATAACACACTTCGATCCATCTACTGATAGCACTTTTCAAAATAAATTCAATAAAATCATCACCCAGTTATACATCATCTTTTACATTAAACCTTCCTACTTATGATAAAAGAAAGCTTATCAGAGTTAATAAAAACTCCAAATAACAGATTTATTCTTGTAGGCTAAATAACAATTTCAAGAAATTCATAAATACATATATTCTGAAATTATAAAATAATTAAACAGTCACAGAAATGCTAAAAAGTACTCACTACTATTTAGGTACCACTCCTCTTTTATATACACACTATTGCTATTTCTTTGCAATTTTTGCCAATATATTCAATAAAGTAAAACTTCCAGTCCACATATACAATGTTTCAACACAAACAAAGCTTACCTTTTAGTTAGAGAAATTACCAGGTTCTCCATAACAAGGGTTGGCAAATGTGCCAAATCTAGGCACCATCTGCTTTTGTGGCTTTATTGGAAAACATTCCTACCCCCTTGTTTATACTGTCTACAGCTGCTTTCAAAGAACTAAGTAGTTGCAAAAGAGACCATATAGTTCAAAAGTCATTTACTTTCTGACCCTCTACAGAAAATATTTCATGCCCCTTAATAATACAAAAGTAAATTCTAACAGTCCCTATTCCCACCTAATGCTAGCTGAATGTCAGGAGTAAGATCTCAAATAAAGAAACCAAACACTTTAATTCTATATATCACATTAAATTTTCAGAAATTCTAAATTAGTGGATGAAACTAAAGACATTTTAATTGTCATTAACAGTAAAAACACATACTTCCAGGACTCCATCTGACTGCTACAGATTTTCACAAAACTTTGTCATTTGAAGGTACAGCTGTACTGTTACATCTTTGTCCACTACAATCTAATCCACTAGTTGAAGACCTTTCAGTTACAATCACCACAACAGAAAGGTTTGGTGGAATCCAGCTCTAACTACCTGACCTAAGATGAGTCACTCTGATAAATCTATTTTTTTAACTGTAAAATTAGGATAGCAATTCTCTTAACCATAGCATTGTTTTGAGGGTTAAGTATAATGTTTAATTGATAGTTCATCTACTAAATACTTGCCATTTCAGATGATAGTGTTTTCACACAACTAAATATTTTCTTTTCCTCTTTGTGACAGTGAAGATTGAACCCTAGACCCTGCACATGCCAGACAAGCACTCAACCACCTGCCTTTACTAAGTATGTTCAAATTATTTCAGCTGTTACTGAGACCAACAAATTGTCTACTGGTTCTTAATTTAGACTCTAGCCAAACCACTACAAAAAAAAAAAAATTGCAAGCACATTATCATTAGGTAAGTGGAATTATCTTTATATTTTGCTATCTTTGTATGGAAGATAATAGGTATCACCCAGACTAATCACATCCTAACATTTTCTGCATATTAACTGATCATTTACTTTTGACTCCCAAGGAATACTGAATAGGCACTTACACATTAGAAAAGTCATTAAATGTGCAAAAGTTACAGAAATCAATATAATCATATTAAAACTTGGTAATTTAAATTGTTAATTTAAAAACAGATAATCAAATACTATAAGCCATCTAGACAATTCTCAGGTAAAGCATAGTTTAGCATATATTAGTTTATATTGAAAGTAGGTATTATCCTTTCACTTAAACAAAAATCTGAGACTGCTTCCTCAAAATGTGAATTTACTCTGAAAATTAACACAGTCTTTTAATATCATTAACAGTCTACTAAATGATGAGGTTCATAACTATTGAACAAAAGACATCATTTCTTATAGCCCATAAAAGACTCTTTGCTTAATAACTCTAAGCCTAGGCAAAGAAAGTAAATATAGAACTATAGAACAACTAATTAATTTTATCATTTTCACAGGAAAAGTAGGTAACAAAGGTCAAACAGCTATATAAAATAGTATGAAACACTCTAGTTTCAAATAAAAAATCTCTAAAATTTACTCGCTTTTAGCTAATTATCACTCAAATGCTTTCTATGAGTTAATATAGTACTCAACAAAAGTCATATTGTTTATATTCAATATTTCCTGTACATTTGAATGCAAAACACAGTTCTCCAAAAAAGTTACCAAGCTCTCCACACTGATCTGGCAACATATAGACATTCAACTGAAATCATATGAAGTATGTGAACACGACACTACTGGTTTTAAATTTAAAATGAAGCAAATGGAATCAAAATGAAAATATTTAAAAGACTGTACTATAATAAAAGAAAACAAAGGTTTAAAATCAAAACAAAAATTATAAAAACAAACTCTAGCTTGAAACTTTCTTAATTTTAGCTCCTACTTACTGCACATACATGCAGCCTTTTCCAACTTGATGACAAGCTGATGACAACTTTCAGTTGTGTTTTCATGAGAGTACTTCCTTATACAGTTGTGGTAAAAATTAAAAGAGAAAATTAACACAAAAAGCTTAGCTAGAGTGCATAAAAAGTAATTAATACTGAATAGCTATTAGTAATCCAAACCTAAAGGTTCTAGAGATTATAATAAATCAAAACCTAAGCAAGCTGGATTTTCAAAAGCATTTAAATACATATATAGATTTTATTTTACATATTAAATGGTTTCCTAAACTTATTTATGGACTTGTTAAATGTGTAAATTCACAATATATGTGAAAACATAAATAGATATCTTTAGCTTACTATTAATTCTTGAGACACTTTAGCTTACTATTAAATAATTCTTGAGACACATGTTCTATAACACAAATAATTATCCCATGTTTTTTAAAAGTTAACCTGGGCATCTACCATGGTCACATCAACTTTAATTCTTGGTTCAATTCTGATGAAGTAACCTACTTAACTTCTGGGATAGACAAGACAATGAATCACTTGTAAATTTTCACCTGAAACAGTCCAGGATCTTAGAAACTTTACTACAGGCACTTTTCTTACAGTGAGTTTCAAAGTCTTGGTAGGCATCTAGATAACATTTAGACTCCTCCTCTAACATTCCATTTCCACAACTAATTGTCATCAAGTCCTGTCAATCTACTCCTGAATTCTCTCCTAAACATCTTTTTTACTGAACTACATGGCTGTAATTTTATCTAGTATAGACAGGCCTTTATCTCTTTTCTGTATTAGGTAATATCCTGATTGGTTTCAATGTCTCAACTTTTCTCTCTCTTCAATTCATTCTTCATGTTAGCAAAAAAAAAAAAAAAAAAGTCTTGATCTAAAATTCAAAGCCTCTAAAGGCTTTCCATGTGGCACATGAAATAAAGCCTCACTTTGAAATGTTGATACAAAGTCTTATATAATTTGATTCATCCTTTACACTGAATCCCACCCCCATTTCTTAGAGATGAGGCATTATTTGCAGTCCCTTAAAGTTCCAAGTTATGTATCTTCCTGTTATTTCCCATGGAGTAACCCTTTGCCTGAAGAGTAATTTTCCAATCCTGCTCTCATAAAAAATTATTGTGATTCATGCCTACATTCTACCTTATTGAAGTCCTCTGTATATTCATGCCCCTTTTAACCACCAGCTAATCAGAGGAATTGCATCTGTAGACTCAGAATGTGGCAGAGTAAATGGCAGAGTATAAGTTTAACAGAGATCTATGATAACTTTAAAATAAAACACTAATTTTTTATTTTCATCCCAATAAATAGGAGTGACGCACATCTATGTATTCTGTGTCTGCCTGACCTAAAGATACAGCTGTGCCCATCTGCAGGACTACTTGCTGTCTCTTCAGCTGTTGGTTTAAGAACCTAGCCACAATCTGAGGAAACACAAGAAACAGTCCCAGCTAACACCAACTTGACAGCACATGAGTAAACCACTTGAATAGATTTCCCTGGCCCCAATAAAATAGCCACCACTGATACTAAAGACCAAGATGAGCTATATCTATCAAACTCTAACAAAACTAAAAATGCTTGAGTAAAATAAATGGATGCTGTTTCAACATTTAAGTTTGAAGATCAACAGATAACAGTGACAGATAACAATGTACAATAGTACAGATTTGTCTTAAGAACACCCAAAAATGCACTTATTTTATTAAATATTTTCCAGATTCTCTTCTTAAAACATATGTACTGAACCAAACAACAAGATATAAAGTATCCTTCAATTTGTTATAAAAAGCAGAAAGGTTTATGATTTCTACTTTAATTTTCCATATATGGCACATGTATTTGTTTGGGTTCTTTCAAAAGGCAGAACTTACAGAAATTATAACAAAAAGGATCTACTCAGAAGGCTTACAAATCCAAGGATAGAGACAGTCCAAGATGGCAGACTACATGTGCAAGAGCAGGAGAGTCCAATGGCTGGCTGCTCAGCCACAAAGTAGAACACTAGTCCCATACTGTAGGACAGCCAGTGAGTCTGCTGTGAATCTCGGCTGTTTGAATAACAATAGCAAAGACAGGAGACTGAAGATCAGCAAGGGGCAGAAAAGGGCAAGTTGAGACTGGAACGAATCTGGGATGAAGATCTGAGGCGTGCAGCAAGTTGCCGTCTGTAGACAACCATGAAGGCGAGAGCTTTCCCAGAGGAAGAAGCTGTCACGTTCTTTCTTCTTCCTTCCTTTTACACAGTTCCCAGCTGCACCTCCCACATCGGGGTGGGTGCTCTTCCCTCATTCGCTGGCCCACAAATCATGCACACTCTATTCCAGGCTGGTTCCCAACTGCCTAAATCCAGGCGTGGTTCCTGATTGCCGCAAGTTGACATAATCTTTCCAAAGGTCACAGCAAAGAACACAATCTACTTTTAGAAGAAGCTGAAATATATCTAGGAGCTGTAACATATCTATCTTGCTTCCCATTTTTAAAAAATATGGTTGTCTGTTAAAGATTCATTTTTGGCTGAGATGGCATCCTCCAAAAATCTGATCATTCTTTGTTCATTCACATCTAGGACAATCATCTGGTCCTACGACCTTGACACTAACGATAACTGCTTACCTCTCAAGTTTAAACATTCACTTCTCAAGCCACAAGTATTTTTCTAGTTTACTTCCTGCAACTCCAAGAGGATTTATAGTTCATTATCAATTTATAAGTGATCAATAAACCTCTTTTGAAAGGGTCATATAGTAAACATTTGAGTCTTTACAGACCACACAAGGTCTCTGTTGTATTATTCTATTTTTGTTGTTTTTAAAAATACTTAAAAATTCAGAATACAAAAAAGTCTTCACCTATACTTGCAGGCTGCATTTGGAAGGCTCCTATATTAATACTACCAACATGCTTCTAGCGTCCCTCTCCCCACCTCTCATGTCCTTACTTCCCTCATGTTAATCTCAGATTCCACAATCTATTGTTATTACTCATTTGCATATAACTTTATCTAATCCCCTTTATCTAATCCTTTAGTCAAAACTCCAACCTTACTTAAAACCAATTATCTGCCTACCACATATAAAGGTGAACAGAAAAAAAAAAAAAAAAAAAAACACAGCCAAGCTTTAAATTCAAACCATTATTTAATTTTAAGCAGTAGGGTACCCTGCCATTCCTATGTTTCTCTAATCCAATTATTCTCTCATTCTACTACAGAGTTTATCCATACTCCCAACTACATTCCTCCCAACATCACCCTCATGAGAAATCAGATATACTCAGAATCAACTTCTTCTACTTACCTATAGCTGTCCATGTCTCAGTCAGCCCTGATTACTAGAAAGGAAATGCCACACTCCTATCAAAGGCCATTTGTAGATCACACCCCCTTCATACCTACACACAGGCTGTTCTCAATTTTGTCCACACTTTCTTATGTCATCAATTTATCTCATGCTTTCTAGGTCTATTCCTGGTAGCACATAAGCATGCTATCATTCTTTCATACAATATGCTTGCTCATACATAGAAAATGTTTCCTCCTAGGCAGGTATACACTTGTAACCGTAGCAGTGGAAGACTGCCTAAGTTCAAGGCCAGACAACTATTAGTGAGTTCAGGACAAGCCTACAATACAGAATGAGACTGGCAAGAAAGAAGAAAGAAAGAAAGAAAGAAAGAAAGAAAGAAAGAAAGAAAGAAAGAAAGAAAGAAAGAAAGAAAGAAAGAAAGAAAGAGAAAGAAAGAGAGAGAGAGAGGGAGAGGGAAGCAAGGAAGGAAGGAAGGAAGGAAGGAAGGAAGGAAGGAAGGAAGGAAGGAAGTGCCTCCCTTTTCAGCCACCCACTTGTCTACTTCTACTTACTCGAGTTGTCACTCATTGTCTCAAACACTTCTTCTCTCCTAACATGCTTTTTTTTTTTTGTACTAAGGATTGATACACATGCTAGCTAAGCCCTACTCCGTAACTATATTCCCACAGTTAACCTTTTCATTTTTATTTTTAAGACAAGGTCTCACTGAATTGCTCAGGCTGAACTCAAACTTGAGATCCTCCTGCTTCAGCCTCCCCAGTATCTAAGATTAAAGTGGTACATGGCTCTACTGTCACTCATTCTAACGTTCTTTATATCCCTCTACCAAAACTGTTCAAGGTCACCAAAGACTTCTACATTGCAAAAATTCTCAATTTATTCTCAACCTTCAACTTACTTGTCACAGATGATCACTACTTTGAAAAATTCTCTTTACCAACAGTCCAGGCTCTGTACACCCTCTGGGTTCGCTATCTCAGTGGTCATTTCTCTAGTTTCTCTACAGTTTCTTCCTCATTGCTCTAACATTTTAAGGTTAGTACTCCCTAACACAAGGCCTTTGGTTCTCCTGTTTCTTCTGTCACCTCTCAGTAACCTCACCTACTCAAAAGGTTTTTGGTGGTGGTGACTGTTTTGTTTTCACTTTTTTTTATGGCAGTGGGCTGTCACCTCAAGACCTTATGCATGCTAGATGTCTTACTTTTTGTTGCAAGGAAAAAATATAAGACATCCACAATTTAAGGAAGGAAAGATTTATTTTAGCTCAGTTTCAGAAGTTCTTACACAATGCATCCCTAAGAGAGGTGGCAATAGTGGAAGTACATGGCAGAGGATGGAGAACTGCTCATCCCAAGGCACACAGAAGCCAAGTAAAACAGGAGCCAAACTGATTGATGTCTGGAGACTCAGTCAGGGATAGAGCTTTCCCCCAAGAGGAAGCTGTAACAGTGCTTCTTCCTTCTTTCTTTCTTTAATTACTTCAAACTGCCAGTTGGACCCAACACCCAGAGTGGGTGCCCCTCCCCCATTTCCTGACCCCCAACTCAGTAACAAACCCCTGAAACCTGCGGCCCTGCGCCAACCTCAACAAACTGACACAATCCCTCCAGTTCAGGCCTTAAGCATCGGCTTCTCCAGACAGGTCCTAACTCCCTATAACACATGGTTCCACAGTTTCCCCACTACATCCAAATATATGAGGTTTTGGGGGACATTCCAGATCCAAACCATAGCACTAGTCACGCACTTGACCACTGAACTACTACATGTCCAACCCCCAGTACCAGTCTCAATGTTACCACACAGTGATGATATCCTAACATATCAGTCCTATTGACTAAAATTTGAATGCTATAAAAAATTCAAGATAGATGTCTAAAAAAACATTTCAAACATATTCCTAGGATTTTCCCCCATCTCCCACAAAACGTATTCTACTTATAGTTCCCACAATCTCATTAAATATCAGCTCATCGACTCTTATCTTTCCAGCTACTTCGACGAAAATACATCAGGTCATCCTTGGTGTCCCCTCTGATTCGATATTCAAACCACCAAGATATAGTTTGGGTTCTGCCTTTAGAATATATGCAATCTGACTAACACTTAAACCTCTTTAGCCTGATATGGGTAGAGAGAACAGAGGAAGACTTTACTTAAAAAAATTTTTTCTTGTACTGGGAATTGAAGCCAAGGCCTTCGCACTGAGTACATCCCCAGTCCTTTTTATGTTTTGAGAATGGGTCATGCTATGTCACTAAGTTGCCCAGGCTGAGCTCAAGCCCCTCTCCGTTATTTCTTAAAATACTGCAACAGCTTCTTAATCAGTGTTACTGCTTACACTTGTGCTTCTCTGCAAACATTAATCTTTAAGACCTAATATATCATGTCAATCCTCTGCTCAAAAGAAAAAACAAAGTTTAAAGAGAAAAAAAGAATTGAAAACTAAGGTTCATACACTGGTCTACCACCTCCAACGCCCCACATTTTTCCCCCATTTTATTGATATGTATAAGTGCAAATTTTAAGGTTTACAATGAAGTTTAGCATTCTGTGCACCTACGTATCTTGTCAAGGTGACAAGTACTTTCCCACTCTCCTTTTGTCCCTACCCCTACCCACTCCACCACCATTTCACTTTGTTTTTCCGTTTTAAGTTCCTTGAGACCCAGATCCAATGCCCCACGTGAGATGGCCCCTCTAGTTCTCTCCTCCTCTTACTACTCTCCTTGCTCAATCCAATCCTGTCCTACTAGTCTTGCTATTTCTAGAATATTCCAGACATGTTCACCACTCAACATCTTTGTATTTACTGATTCTTTGGTCTGTAATGATCTTTCCTCAGATACCTCCATGGCTTACAGCTTTACTTCTTTCCTCTCTTAAAAACAGTTACCTTTTCAATGAGCTCATCCCTGCCAATTGGACTTAAATACTTTAATCTGGGCAGAATGGCAGAACAGGACCATGTTTGCTAGATATAGTAGGCCCTGCTTCCAATCCTCAGAAATCTTAGGAAAAAATATTAAAACTTCATCCTGCTTTCATTCTAATACTCTCTACTATTATTTTCTAAAACTAACATGTAAGGGCTGGGGGAATGGCACAGAGGTTAGAGCACATGTCAAAACTGATGTGTTGCCAACCTCTCCCAAGCAAAGAGAAATTTTTTATCTATTTTTTTCACTATTGCATCCTAGAGACCTCTGACAGATAAAAGACATTCAAAAATATTGGAAAAAAATCAGAAATTAGGAGGGAAAAATCAAATTAAGTCCTACAGTCAATTAAAATTTTTTTAAAAAATACTTACACTTCCTTATCTCACAGAAGCTAGGTAGTAAATTCCATTTTTCATTTAAATCCAAATTCTATTCTTTTAATCTGAGACATAAAATCTATTTTCTAATCCATTCTTTCTTCAAAACTAATAAATACTAAGCATTTACTAATATTTACTAAGTATTTATTAGCTTACTACCTAAACTAATGAATACTAACCATCTAAGCAACAAATAATTTTATGTGTTACATACAGACATCTACTTTTGTATCTATTTAATCCTTCATATAAAAATGACAGGCCTGGTTTTATAAAATTAAATGTCCATTGATAAATATACATATATATATTTTTTATTTAAAAAAAGGTCAGAACAAACTGTCAGGGTCACCAAAAACAAAGAAAGTATGAAAAACAATAACCAAATGAAGTTGAAGGCGACAGGACAATTAAATGTAATGTACTATTCAGATGAAATCCTGAAACCAAAAAATACATTAAGTTAAAAAAAAACTAATAATGGATCACACTGCTAAATATGTACCATCTTGATTAAAGATGGTAACTGCAATGTTAGTAAATGGGAATTCTATACTATCTTTGTAATATGTAAATCTGAAACTGTTCTAAAAATGAAAATTTGTTGCAAGTGGGGATTAAGGATAGATAGGTTAATTGTCCAGTAGTGTCTTTTAGTGTAAAATGTAATAATATTAAGGGATAATATTCTTAATATTTATAATCAATGTAAGCACAGCATGTATCATTAAAAAACTTAGCCAATACAGAAAAAAAAAAAGATGCCTACTACATACACATGAATCAGTTTTGGTTGAGCAACCATGCAAGAGAGCTAATTAAAAAAAAAGGAAAACAAAATTAAATTCCATTTGTAGAGCTAATCTTTTCAAATTTTAACTATGAACACACAAATATCACTTAGCACTTTTTCCATTTCTTGTTAAATTCAAAACTAAGCTAATGTCAAAAAACAAAATTAGAGACAAAGACAAGCACAGGAACATTGATTCAGCAAAGAAATAAAGATTTAGACTTCTAACTCACAAAAACCCAGAACTTAAACATAAAATAAATTAAGTCACCTATAAAATGAGAGGTAACTAAAAGACACTAAAGAAGATTAAATTAAATAAACTAAAGTACATTTTTAAAAGAAAATAAAATAAGAAAATAGAATAAATAGAAAACAGAATAATACAATTTTGAATTTAAGTCAAAAATTTCAAAACAGCAATAAATTATAATGTATCTGGTGGGCAAAACATATAAGAATAATATTTGCACCATCATGCTTAGTGAAGTAAGCCAAAAGCAGAAGGTGAAATATCGAATGGTTTCTCTGATATGAGAGACCCAGGTCACAAATATCTCACAGAACTTAATGCGGAAGATAATGGGAACTAGGGAGGAGGGGTCGGTAGGGAGAGGGCCAAAAGGAGAGAGGACAAGGTCTTGTAACCTTCCGAAGATATGTATGTGCACAAATGCTCAAGATCAATGGAAACTTTAAATTTTGCATTTATACATATCAATAAAATGGGGAAAAAGAATAATATTTGATTTGCAGAAGCAAGTTTTTTAAATAAAAATAAAAGTTAAAAGTTCCTTAAGGTCAAAAACCATGTTATATTCATCTTTTTATTTCCCAAGATATCTGTGCATTAAGTTACATTTTTAAATGAATGATTCATTTATAACTAAATATTAGTTCTCCCTAAAAGAATATTCAAAAGTAGTGCCACAGAATACAAAGAGATGAGCAATGGTTTTACTATAATTACAACATGACCCAGAGCGAAAAAGTTTATTTGGAAATCTTCTAAGGAAAGTAAGTTTAAATTCTTGAAATATCTTATGTTGCCTAAATACCAAAAATTTAATAAACAGAATCATGGAAGTATATTCATTTTAAATATATTTTTTAAATAACAGCAACAGTTTTCTGCAAAATATCACATTTTAAAAACATATTCCTAAGGTTATTTTAATTACTTAAAGGTATTTCTTACATATTATGAAATGATTATCAGTCATGTTAATTAGCACATTCATTGTCTCATAGTTACATTTTTCCTATGCATGATATGAACCCTCTATGATCTATTCATTTGCAAATTTCAAATATACAACACACTATTACTAATAGATCTCTAGAAGTTACACATATCCATACAACTGAAAATCTGTACCCATAAGTCAGTACCTCCCGTTCTCTTTCAGCCCTATTTTTGATGTGTTTCTACTGAAAAATATTTTTGAAAAATCAATGCTAGATATAAAAAAATTCTTTGGAAATTGTAGAAACACAGTGTACAAGCCAAAAAACATTTATATAACATCTTAAAAGAAACACACAGAAAAATGTAAACTGATTATAAAAGTTAAGAATTTCACTGCAAGTATAAATATAATTTATTTCAATCATGTGAGCTTTACTTTTATCAAACAAGCAGTCATTAAATTTAATAAAGAAAATAGGTGAATATGTCTATAAATCAAAATTCTACCTAGGAATGTTTGAGTCAGGCAGAATTTTTTCTACACAGCCATGCCAACCAAAAACTGAAACTATGGCTTACTTTTTTTGTGGATATTCATAAAAAGATTTACTTTTCAAAGTTCTAATGTCTTTAAAAACTAGGCTATAATTCTCACAAGTTACAAAATGAAAGTTAAATGTTTTAAAGTAATATGTTCCACACGGCAAAAAAAGCCTTACCAAAGTATATTATTACACTCTAGAGAAAATAATAAAGATAAAAACCATACAAACTCAATGCTGCCAGTCTTCAGAATATTTTATATAAACACTTAAAATGGCTTCTACAATTTTCACATAACATTTAATGGTATAACAGTGATAGCTACCAAGATAGTGTAACCTCAGAAAGCACTACTATAATATAGAAGTAGTTCAATTTTCTTCTCATTTCTAAATTATTTTATTCTTTTCCTAAATAAAAGTGTTACTTTTGAAGAAACTTCCAATTTCACACAACTCTCCAATTTATTCCTCAAAAGTAAATCAGAGAGGTGGAGGTGTAACTCATTAGCAGTGTTTGACTAGTACATTCAGATATCTGGGTTTTATCCCCAAACCCTGCTGAAATAAAATTTTTAAAAAATCATTAAAATGTAAGGATTTTCATAATATATTTTAAGATTTAAGAGATGATTGCTTGCTTTTTGGTTTTTTGTTTTTCTTTTGTTTTGTTTTTTTGTTGCTGTTATTGTTGTTGCTTTGCTATACTGAGGATTGAACCCAGTGACTTCACAGTGAGCTGCAGCTCCAGCCCATGTTCTAGTTTTTATTTTGAGGCAGGGTCTTGCTAAGTCACTAAAACCAGGCTGGCCTCAAAACTTGCAATTCTCCTACTTCAGCCTCACAGACTGCTGAGATTCCATGCCAATGTCACCCAGCCCAGCCAAGAGACAATTATTTGAAGGGAAAGAAATCTCATATAACATTGGGAAAATAATGTAAAGTCCAAAAGATTAAAGCTAATTACATATTTTAATCTCAACAGATATTCAACACCTTGTCAACATATTCCTATAAAATCAAAATGAAATAAGATTACTGCAATCTACCCTAATTCACACAGCAAATTACCAAGTATAAATTCACATAAAAGCATTCTAAATAAGTGTTTACACACCACCAACAAACTTGTGAACTCACTTGGGTAAATAGGGATCTTTCCAACAGCAGCAGCAGTTTCTACAAAGTTATTTACCTTGTCCAGGTCTTGCAGTTACAGCTGCTCCAGCAGATGGCGGCTCAAACTCCTGTCAATTATAACGATGTTATTATAGTGGCCTATTACAATGTGCAATTTATAATAAAATAGTAGTGGTCGCAGTCTTACCTTTGCTTTCTTTGACTCTGGATCAAACCTTTCAAGAATTAATTTAGCTGTTTTGTAAGTTTCTTTCTCCATGACTTCTTCAAGCTAGGAAAAAATTCCATAAATTGTCACATTTTAAAATACAAACTTCTTATCTTTCTATCCCAACCAAAAAGCACTCAATGTCAGCCTTAAAAGCAGCAAAAGCCTTCTCCCCTCCATTTTTTAATAACTAGATAAAGCACATAACATATCCACACAGAATTAAAGAGTTCCTACATTCAAATAATTAAAATCTAGATCTTAAAATGGCTTTTAACCTCTTATATGTTACTTGTAGTCACCAGCTTTACTGTAAGGAAATACCAAATATTGCTAATTGTTTACATATAATGAGGAGAATAATTACGTGCACCAACTTCAATAATGGAATGTGCAAAAATCTATCAGCCATCATTATTGGAAGTTATTAGACATGACAAGCGAATGACAGGCAATTCCTCAGATTTATTTCCTCATAGCACTTAATGCTATTAATTTAAAGAAGGTCGTTAGCCAAGAGCTTTACAAAATAAAATCTCTGTGCCAATTAAGTGCTGTCAGCATCGATTTTAGATTATTTATTAGTAGAAGCAATTAGCTTGCTGCAAATGCAATGAAAACTCACTAAATGGGAGAACAGCCTTGGAATTTGCTCAGATGACTTTAAAAGCTACAACCCTCCCTAGCACTCCCCGCTTCTTCTTTTTTTTTTTTTTTAATTTAGACACAAACAGCTTTAGAGAAACTGAAGAGAATTTAAGCAGAAATGTTACGGAGCTGTAGGCTCACACTAAGGACTGTAATTAAAACACTTCATTATTACAGCATTTTATTTACAATGTACTCAAGTTGCTTTATAGCTTAATACATGAGTCTAATTTTTTTAAGCAATCACCAATAAAGTATCATTTTAGCAGTTAGACAGTCATAGTTACGACAAACACCTAATATAAAGACAAAATGCTTTCAGGAAAACTGGAACAGAACCTTTTCCTTTTCGGTGACCACTAATAACCACTTACATTCATTAAATGTCATATTCATTTCAAAGAACATGTATTTTAAAAGGCAACTCAAGCACATTTATTGAGTTAAAAGTTAAAAATATGCTGCCACAATAGCAGTTAATAGATTCCTCATTAAACAATCAATTCACATTTAAAAAGCTAAGTACATAAATAAATGATTTATTAACTTCAATTTAGAGAAACTAAAATATTTTCCTAATTATTTCAAAATTAGGATAAATTCTCAAGTCAAACTAATTGAATTTTCTGATTAAAAAATGTGATATTACTCTGAAGTTTGGAAATCAAACTATGAATGGAGTAGAAATAAGGTAGAATAGAATATACCACTAAATCAACATAATCTATAAGAATATCAAAGAATGGAAACTTTGATCCCTCAAAATTACATTGCAGTGTTTCAAACCATTCTGCAACAGATATTTATGTAATGATGAAAGGGTTTGTACTGCTGTGACAGAAGCCATTAAGTCATACATGGGAAATAAATACTTAAAAATGATGCTTCTGTGATTGAGGAGTGCATTTATGTCATTTTAAGTGACCTAAGTTTAAACAGTCACAAGGAGTCAGTGGCTACATTTTTATCCAGAAGATTATGACTGCTAGACTTTAAAAGGAAGATAGATACAACTGTGCCTTTTAAAATAAGACAAAACTCAAAACCAAAATGCTACCTTAACAAATGACTGAAATTTTTGGTAAATTATTCACCAAGTGTTCATATGTATATGCTGATGTTTTATTTATCTTAAAGTCATTTTTTAAATCACTAAAAGGTAAAAATCCATTCTCCTTTTCTTTTGCACTTACATCTAACAAAAAATTTCTTACAATAGTTGAACCCATATATTCATCAAAGTCAACGTTTTAAGTGAATAAGGTATTTTAAATAGACAGCTACCTGCAAAGAAAATGGACTGGAATTTTTTTATATTTGTTTCCCAAAATTATCTTTATTAGTATGTTTTGTCAAGAAAAATTATATTCAACTTGAGGAGCTGGTGCATGTATGTATCACACTGAACCATTTTTACTTCCCTTTTCTCTTCCCACCCTTCTCGTGCCCCCTTCTCACATCCCATTGCCTCTCCTTTGAGGTCAGAAGAGATCTGGGATCCATGGATTCAATCCCCAGCACTAGAAAAAATAAATATGGGTTCAAAGTTTACTTCTATTCTTAGAAACCCTGTGAGCAAATGACATGTTATAGCTTTGGTTTCCCTTTTTGCGAGACAGACATATTAATACTTTCTTTATAGCAGTGTTCTGGAAGTTATGTAATACAAAAGAAAGAGCCCTTAACAATGCATAAAACACTCAACACATAATTTTCAATGACAATACAAATTCATAACACATCTGAAACAAAAAGTAGTTCCAAATAGTCAATGTAATAATCCAAACACTCGGGAAATAGAAATGGAAGTTCATGGAAACTTCTTAAATCATGAGTTATTCTATATATTGTGCTCTAAATACAAGTAATATGACAAAGAGTGAATTCTTCTTTTGTGATAAGGTTTTACTAAAACCTTCTTGGGCCCTTAAAAGAAGATAGAATAAAAGAAGGAGGTGGTGGTGACACATATCTATAATCCCAGCTATTCAGCAAGGTAAGGTAGGTAGTAAGATTAATTTGAACAAAGGAGTACTCTATCTTTAATTAACTAAGTGACAGAATAATGAATACCAGAGTATTTATTATAAATCAATATGACCATTACAAGATTGCATATTCACAGTTTGATAACATGTAAAAATCATTTCTACCTGACATATCCTTTTCATCGTAACATTAAAAGAAGGAAACAATGCTGGGCATGGTGGAACACACCTATAATCAGTCCCAGTACCCTGGAAGGCTAACACAGGAAGATGGTCAAGTTTAAGCCCATCCTGGGCACCTGAGCAACTGAGTAAAATCTCTCCAGAAAAAGTGCTAAGGCCCTGGGTTCCAACCCCAGAATCTAAAAAAATGGGGGAAGGGAGACATTAATACAAAATAAATACCAAAGAATCTTCCAAATTTTGGAAGGCAATTCTACAAATATTTAATATTAAAATGATCATCCTTAAAATATTAAAGCAAGCAAAACATTAACTGCCCTACTCAATATTCCTTATCTTTGGTTCATGAATATGCCAGATACCGAAAACTTCATTTTACAGTAACTTTGGTAAGTACAAAAAGCATCTTCAACTCAGAGCATTAGGGAACACTATATAATATAAACTCAAACAATCAGAATGATGCAAATCCTGTTTGCTACTCTTAAGTTTGACTTGCTGTTGAAACTGATAGTTTTTACTACCCCAAGATTTCATGTCATTTTCTGGTTTCATATAGTATTTCACATTAATAGTCATATATCTTTTGTCTTTACATTTCTCCATTAATCTATAGCCTACAATGAGTATGTCAACACTGAAAAGTAGCAGCAAACATCAAGTAACATATAGCTATCAGTTGAAGCTTCCAGTGAGTTTAAGAACGAACCCTACTGAGAAACAGATGCTGACACAGCCAATTTATGAACTTATTTTTGCTTCCAAAATTTATTTCATGGAATATCATTAATAGGATTTAAATTACACTATGAATACACAAACATACTAATATTTGCAAGAACGACTTGCCATTAATGAGACAGGACCATAAAAGCATATTTACAACGTGTCCACAAAAGCCCAGATGCTTCGACTGTACCACTTCTCTTCCACATGTGCCTGTACTGCTCCTAGAGATGTTGCTAATAACCTGCAACTTAGCACATCAGCACTTCCTACTCATGCTTTCAACTAACATTAACAGATTCCTTTGAAAAAGTGTTCTGTGACTGACAAACTAGTTACTAGAGAATTGTAACATTTCCCATGTTCCCAATTTCTCAAACATTTTATTATTTATTTATGAGTTAGAACATAAATTTCTTGAAAAATGTCAGTAATTACCATATAAACTCCATTCTGAAAAAACACAGCATTTTCACTAACTTCAGAGGTAACCTGACTCCCTATTTTGGTAGGCCTTGACTTTGAATTGTTTTAAAATAATTATCATAGATGTAAAGAGATTATCTATTGCACAGGTTACACAGTGATTAAAAATAACCCTCAATAATTTAAAAACCCACAAAAATACATGAGTGGCAAAATGTACGTCAGACTTCAGAATTTTTTAGATAACTACTAATTCCTACTTTTATTTTCATAAATATTTACATTAAGCTGTTAAAAGTTAAGACATTTAGTTTCTATTCACTTTCATTTCTAATTTAACTTTTTAAATCATTGATAACTTACATTAACCAGTAAAAGTTATTTTGTAAATTTCAAATTACATTAAAAACCTACTCAGATTAAACAGATGCATCCTTAAGGAAATCACCTTTAGTGAAATATCAAGTAGTGAATACAGCTTGTATTAATTTTGTTAACCAAAGAGAAAGGTTGAGACTTGGATAACTTTAGATTAAAAACAGTTCTTTCACACAGGTAATTCTTTCAGCAAAAGAATTATTTTTAAACTATAAATGTAGCATTTAAAAATAAGTATCAATGGGCAGAATCAGTTCTGACTATACTTAGCTTTGACTCAATACCACCATCTTTTCCTTCTCACTAGTGGTGTGAGCACTGGTTAGCACTCGCGGCTTCCTAATTCACCCGTGGCTCCAAAGCACAATGCTACCCTAACAAAGGAGATCCACTAAGGGTTTGTGCCATGAAGACCAAGGTCCCAGCAGGAAGAGTATTATAACAAACAATTAAGTCAAGGAAAACGACGTTTTTTAATTAACGAAGTAAACTGAGCCAAATTATTTTCCTTTAGCTACTGCAAGAGAAATGCCTTATTGAACTATTCTGATAATGATGCTTCATGAACCACTCAAATATATATAGCTAGCAAAAACTGAATTGAATCCCCAATTGTTGTCACACACGAGTATGTTTAATGTCATGCATGATTCCTTCGCGGGCTATTCAAGTATTAAATAGCTTGGCTATTTAAACGAAAGGTCTCCACTCTCAGCTCATAGACTGGATTCTATTAGGTTCTAATACCGCAGCTAATCAGACAGGAGGAAGAGCTTCCCTCTCCACTGCCCTCCAGCTGCTGCTTGCCATTTCAAAGCTATCCCCCAACAACCTACTGTGTAACAACAAGTAGTACTCCACCTGACCTCACCCTCAGCATCCTTGGGAGAATGGTCTTCAATTAAAGCAGCCCCTGGTGTCAATAAGGCTGCCGACCATTCCTCTGCGAGACTTTTGCAAATCACAAGTTCTTCAAGATTCTGTTTTCTAGTCATGTAATATTACTGATAGTGGGCTCCTTCTTACCACTTACAATTCTCTTGTTTTCTCCCCTTTGTTATTCCTCCTTATCTTTTCTACAGTAGCCCAACCAATTCATAAGGGATGTATTCCAAGATCCCTAGCAACTACCTGAAAACTTCAGAAGTACCAAATACATACACACCTAGGACAAAGTTTACTCTGTAAATAAGTTCCAATAATAACACATTAACAATGACTAATTTAAAATGTATTCTAGTAAAGGTGATTTAAAACTTATAAACTGTTTATTTCTGGAAGTTTTCATTTAATATTTTGGCTTCAGTTTTCAGGTGGGAGTCTTGCTATACTGACCAGGCTAATCTCAAACTTTGAGCTTAGTGGTCCTTCCTACCTTGGCATCCCAAGCAGCTAGGACTACAGGCATGTACTACCCTACCCGGCTCATCTAATACTTTGGACCATGGCTGACCACCTAACTGAAACTGCGAAAAGCAAAACCACAGTCAAAAAGGGAACACATTAATCAGCATCTCTGTTTTGGTACAGGAGGTTTTTAGCTTTCATTGCCACTATCAGCACGTCCAACCTATCAACTTTTATTATTATCACTAAGACAAGCAGTATTTCTGCAGTTGAATTTTTCTGAGACAGAGTCTTGCTCTGTAGCCTAGGCTGGTCCTGAACTCACTACCTCACTACTAGCCCAGGCTGGCCTTTGACTCATGGCAACCATCTTGCCTCAAACTCCCAAGTTCTGGGATTGTAGGTGTGCACCATCACACCCAGCATACGTAGTATTGGGGAATCGAACTCAGGGACGTGTGCTTGCTGCTGTGCCATTCCTCCAACCCTGCAGTTGAATTTCTGTCTATTCCAGTAACGTACAGAATGGCAAAAACATGCAAAATATAATAACATACTTCCATGTTTTAATGTAGGACCATCAAAATTGTCAATACGATTTTGAAAAACACCTCCAGAACATTGAATAAGCATCAAACATAAAGAATCCTTTCAGTATTACAGTTCCTTTACTTTTCAGATACTTAAAACACTCAAGACCAGTGCCTTTTCTTACTCATTCATAGAACAATTCCTAATATTAACCTTAGTCTTCACAGCATTTTATTAGTCTCATAAATATTATTTTGGCTACAGTTTGGATCTAAAGCGTTTCCCCCAAACATCCATGTGTTTAAAGGCGTGGTCACCAAATTGTGACCCAAGTAGGAGGAGGAAGAGCCCTCAGGAGGAGGAGCTGAGAGGAAATCAGCCCTTGAAGCGGATACTGAACAACAGCCTCCCCCTCTCTCTTTGCTCCCCAGCTGCTAGGAGGTGAAGAAACCTCCTCTATAATAAGCTCCCATGATGACGTAGCATGTAATCACAAGCCCAAAGCAACTGGGCCAGGCAACCATGGACTAAAATCTCTGAAACTAAGAGCCAAATAAAACTTATCTCTTTGTAATTTAATTATCTCAAGTATTTTGCCAGAGCAATGGAAAGCTGGCCAATACAACTTGTTATATACTTGACAAAAATGCACTGACTATTTGCATTTGATTAACTTTGATTTAATAATTTTCCACATAAGACAGTAATACCATCAGCAATATTTTCATACTTTCAAACTTCATATTTTTAAAAACGTAAGACCACCAAGTTAAGAACCAAGATCAACTCATTATTAAAAACTATTATACATCAACATATAAACACCTATGGCCCTTCTTTTTATACTTTGGCCATCTTTCCAACCCATCCAAAGGATGCATTTTACTTGCCTCCCAACAGAACTCCCTGTGGTCTGTGTTGCTGCTGGTAGAAAGTAGAAGATGCTGAAGAAAAAAGTTCTCCACATCTCCCTTGTTTTAGTCTTTTCACATTAGTCTCTTACAATCAATCTTCATTTTCCATCTCTTGCCCTTATTGGTAAGGTCAAGAAAATATAAGACCTAACATATGTAGAAATTTGGTCCACTTCTGGCTCTAATAAACCATCTGGGCACCCACCTTTTTACTCCCTCTGCCTCATTTAGTTCCAATATAATATATTTACTTAATCCTCAGCTTCCAACTGACACGGCCCCTCAGACACTCCAAAGTCCATCTAAACTGCTTCTTCCTGTCAATCTTTATTTAACTAGCAAAAATACTCAGAATTTAACTTCATCGTTAAAATGCTATGTAAAAGTATACTTGTTCCTTGAGGAGTCATTAACTTATAACATATAAACATTAGCTTTCAAGTTCTTAGCTTATTAGTTTCTATAAATTAACTTTTTAAATAAAAGTTAACTTACTATTTTTTTCTTCTGAGATTTTAAGTCATCCAATGCTTCATCTAGAAAACAAGAATTAAATCAAAGCTAAATCAGACACAGAGACACTTAAGGAAAAAAAATCATGCCAAATAATATACATCAAGCAACTATAAGAAAACTTTCTCATTTTAAGATTTTTCTAAATGTAACTAATGCCTACAGAAAAAATTATCTCAATTTTTTTACCATATAAATTTCTTTTTTCTTTTCCCCCCTTAATATTAAAGAATGAACCCAGGACCCTGACCTACACCTTCAGTCCTTTTTTTAATGTTTTGTTTAAATATTATTAATATACTATGTACTTATGTATTTATTTATGTGATACTGGAGATTGAACACAGGGTCTGCTCTCTGAGGTACTTCCCTGGCCCCTTTTTATTGTTTATTCGAGATAGATTCTTCCTAACTTACTAAGCTGCGCAAGCGAGACTCAAATTTGTGGTTCTCCTGCCTCAACCTCCCAAAGTTCTAGGATAATAGGCCTACACCACTTGGCCCAGCATTATTTATTTTGATAATCTTATTAAGTTGCCCTGGCAGAGCTTGAACTTAGATTTTTCTGCCTCAGTCTCCCAGAGTGCTGAGATTATAGACACAGGCCATCGTGCTTAGTTAATATCTTTATCTCACACATATTACACATTACAAACCATTTAGAAAAAAATGGACTTTATAAAACTTAAAATATCTTTCTAAATTTAAAAAGATATAACATAAACATATATATATATATATATATATATATATACATATATACACAAATACATGTTTTCAGAATTAGTTCCTAGTATTTCTTTCAACATTACACTCACATTAATTTACAATATTAGTACCAAATCTTATTACATATTGGTTGGTTATAAAGAAAGCATATAAAATATTTTATAAAGTCAGTCAACCCTCAAGATACTAGGCACTAACAAAGTTTTGAAATATTATAATTCTTAAGGATGTACTTTGAAAGAAATATTAATAACTTCAAAATTAAACATTTCAAAGATTTGCCTGCTAATTTAGAGGGCATAATGAAATACAAAGAATCATTTCAAAGGTTATTACTTATAACTGTGACGGTCTCCTTTACCAATTTACTTAGGTTTCTAGTTTTTCTCTAGAAATAATTAGTACAAATATGAGTATGTCTGTATGAAAGAAGAATCAAAAAGATTTAAAAGAAAAAGATTTAAACTATCAAAAGAATATAAATGTCCTCAATTTCTAATTAAATATATAAATTAAATGTAAATATTGCCTTTTCACTGACATTCTGAATAGCAAATACCTGATTACCCAATTCAAAACACACTATGGATATAAAAATTTTAAAAAGCAAAAGCATATAAAAAAGTGATTTGCCATATGTATTTGTTTTCAAATTATATTGGGTACAATTTTAATGTGTCAGAAGACATGTAAAGAAAAAAAAAAATCATTGGCATCTTTAAAGAGAATAATGACTTTTAATTAATGACCAAGACATCTATCTTTTAATCCGCATGTCAGCACTTTTCCTTAAAAGTTCATACAGTATGCACTCTAGGTTTCCTCAGCCAAAAAGTAAAATTGAGTCTCTACTTCAAAGCAAGAGACAACATTTTCCACAAATGTTTTGCTGAAAGCATTCATATACAGTAACATTTGAAATAAACTTTTTATAATCGCTATGAGAAGACTGAAATTTGGGGAAGGGGTAGAATAATCTTCCACTCAGCTGAGGTGTAGTTAGTCCGCTCTATCATCACAATCGATTGTAACCCTTTAATGTTGATCTGTAATGAAATTTTACAAACTGGATTTTTTACATATAGATGGATATGGCCAAATGGTATTATCAACCCATGAACCAATGGTTTTATGAGAATATATGCATCATTTAGAAAGCATTTGTAGGTGTATCTGACCCCAGAAAGCATTTACAGAAGTCTATTAGATTCTTCCTTTGATATGTGCTTTTTAGCACATCATTCCATTTCAAATTAATGAATTCCAATCAAAGATTAGTAGAAGATCCTCAACTGTACAATTAAGTAGTTTTAGAAGCATGAATATTTCTTCTGTACTTGAATAGAGATTAGAAAATCACCAGTAGAAATGTAGTTTGAACTCAAAAATTTGTATGGGAATAAAGATTTTGTTTGTTTCAACTTTTCACAGTAATTTTAAGTTACTTTTTGTCATTACGAAGTTATCTGTTTTAAAAATGACTTTACCACAGTACATGTTTTGCATTCCAATTCTAGGCTGAATTCATTAAGAATCAATATGTAATTTCCAAAGCCAGTCATTATTCAAACAAAATTAGGAAGTGTTTCTTCAGAAATATTTCCATCAAAAATATCACAGTGAAACTTCACTGTTGCTATGCTATCAAGTCTGCTATGTCGTAGGACAAGATATTCAGCTTCCATTTCTGATAGAAAAAATTTCCCATGACAATGGTAGGCCTATGACAGTAAATGAACTACTGATCCAAAAACACAACGACAAATTCAAATACATTTGTTAGCTATCCATTATTAACATAATGAATAAGCAAAATTTAAACAACTTACACTTTCGTGAGCTTTGTACACTTGTGCAGCTAAGCTTTTTCTGCTTCACAAATACATTTACCACCAATAGTTATGACACATCTTAGCAAACTCCATTTCAGGTTGAGGTGAATTAGTGTCTTCGTATATTCTCTGAAAATACTGTCCTAAAGTTGTTCCACACAGAATTTTTACAGAAGCTAATCTCCAACAACATCCACTTAGAGGCGACCCTTAGTAAATCAGAGTATTATCTGCCAGCTTATCAAGAAAGAATATCACTTGAAACCATTTGCCTCATTTTTTAATTCATTATTCATGTTACTTCAATTTCCTCAAATCTCGAAGCAACTTGTTCTTTCTAAAAGGCTAATAATCTTAAACAAGTCTATTTTCTCACAACCCATTTCTTCTGATGCTGTAATCAAACATAATTTAATTAGCTATTAGTAAATGGCCTTCCCTGCTTCACAAACAAGCCAGTTAAAATCTTAGTTTGGCTGAAGCCCAATTTTCACTTTTTATTTTTATGAAGAAATTCTGCAATGATGAGATATTCCATTTCAAATTTTCTAACTTTATGTTCAATGGTTTTCTGTGAATTGGGAACATCAATGAGTATTAGTATGGTAGTATCAACATGTAGTTTATTCTTTTAGGACAGCTCTGTCTTTGCATTTTGATAACAAAATTGTCCACATTCCACTGTGCCCTGAAAGTGCAATATTTGAAGTCTATTTTTCTTGTTTTTACAGGACATGTATGCACTGGTAATAAAAATAAAATTGTCACAGTAAAACAACACATATGGAACATAAATGCTGTCAAGTTGTGACTGTGTCACTGTGACTTCTCAAATAGTCTGAAACAAGATGTGACTCATACTACAGCATGATGTCAAGAGAATACCAATTGCAGTCTATCACAACTACTCAACTCTGCCATTACAGAATAAAAGTAGTTACAGACAACACATCTGAATACAATGACTGTGTTCCTGTAAAAACTGGTATTTGAATTTCACAAGAATTTAACATAAAGCTAAACATTACAATTCTTTCAAATTATTTTAATTATTTAAAATTTAAAACTACAATAAGCTGCACACAGTATTAGGCAAGATTTGATTTACAGCCTGTAATTTGTCAATCCATATTTAATCAATATTTGGTCCAACTTAACCTAAAGCTAATAGAGAATAAGAAGAAAAGGCATGACCAATAGCTTCAGAATTAAAAAAAATATATAATATACCTGACTTTATGTTTTTAAAAAAACATATAAGGCTACAAGATAATTTTTATGCAGTCCACTTTAAGTGTACATGTAATACTTATTTAAGTATATTACTAAATTTTTAAAAATCAAAAAGACCCCCAAAATAAATTTTAAGACAAATTATCTTATAACTATTTGGCCCAGATTTGCCTGTTTATAAGTTAGAATGCCCACACACGTAATTTCCTTAAGGAAGCATTCCTGGGGACTCTTTCCAAGTAGGTTTTATATCTTTCACTACTGTGTTATTCCTGGAAGAAGTCAGAGAACTTATTAGTTTTAAACTACTACTTCTCACTATCTACTCTATCATTAATTATCACTGAAAAAAAATATTGTAAGATTATTTCCCTATACTGCTAAAAAGATCAATTCTTTTTTAAACCAAAACAAATAACCACAGTTAATGATAAACTACTAAAAGCTATTCCTCTGGGGCTGATGGAATAACACAGCAGTTCAAAGTACATGCCTTCAAGCACAAGGCTCTGAGTTCAATTCACCAGCACCACATAAACCAGGCACTGCCTCATACTCCTATAATCCCAGCACTTGAGAGGCTGAGGCAAGTGGATTGTCATAGATCCGAGGCCAGCCTGGGCTACACAGTGAGTTCAAGACCAACCTAGACTGCAAAATGAGACCCTGTCTCAAAAAAAAAAAAAAAAAAAAAAAAAGCTTTTCCACCTTTTCCACTGAAACCAGAGCTAGATACCTCCTATTTCCAATTTAAGCCAATCTTATGCCAGGACATAACCCATTTAAAGCAAGAAAAAAAACCCACATGAACAAAGGTTACGAAGATTAGAAAAGAAGCAGTACTATCAACTTAGAATTTTATAACACTGCAATTTTTATAACTTTTAGACAGTTTTACATTTAATACTAAAAATAGTCCTGCCAAAACAAACATTTCTGTTTCCATTTTATAAATCATGGAAATAAATCTCTGAGAATTTGTTCATAGGACAATAAGATGGCCAGAATGGCTGGAATAAATGTAAAGAGAGTAAAGAGATTAAATCAGAAAAGAGAATATGAAACAAAAAGGCGAGATAATTTTATTCTGAAAAATACCATTAGAGAAGTTTAAGCAAAAGAGACACAAGATCTGGTTTATTTCTTATAAAGACAGATTAGTTTTAAAAAGCCACTAGAGTGATGGAAGAAGAAATAATGACAAACTGAAACTGGTAAGGTAGATAAAGTGAGCTGTGGTCAGACTTAACATTGGAGGTAAAAGGTGACACATTTGCTGGCTAAGTGAGTAAATACAAAAGAAAGAGGACTGATTTTTGGTCTTGTGATAATTTTATATGTTAACATGAGTAAGCCACAGAGTATCCAGATGTTGGATCAAGCACTATTCTAGATGTCTGTGAGGGCATTTTGAGGTGAGATTAACACGTGAACTGATAAGTAAAGCAGATTGTCCTCTCTAATAAAGTAGACTTCATTTAGTTGAAGGTTTGAATAAAACAGTAAGCCTGATGATCCTCTCTTAAGTAAAAAGGAATACCCCATGCTTAATTGCCTTGAGTTAAGAAAACCACCTCTACCTTCAAAATCAAACCAAAACCTCAGTCTTGAAGCTGTTAGCTTTCTGACTAGAATTTATGCCACTAATGCTTTCAGTTCTCTGAATCAAATTGGAACTAAAACATCAGCTCTCCTGTGTCTCCCGTTAGAGAATCACAGATCTTGGACAAAATAGACACAAAGACATCCTCTATTGGTTCTGTTTCTCTGGAAAACCCTAATATAGATATTAACAACAAGCTGAATTACCTAACCAATGACGGGCATGAGGAAGACATAAACAGGATCAGATATGGGGGGAATGGGAGTAAAGGGGAGAAGCAATAACTATTTTGGCCATGCTAAGCACGAAGTGCCTATTAAAAGTCCTAAGTGGAAACATCAGTTACACAAGTATACATCTGTAGCTGAAGATTCTCAACTGGAAACTTAGATCTGAATGTCAATAACAAAAACATGTTACTTAAATATCTAGAGAGGTATTGTTCAATACAGTAATCACTATCCACATGAGGCTATTTAAACTAATTTAGGTTATATTTAAAATCCCATTCTTCAGTTGCACTAGCTATATTTCAAGTGCTCAGCAGTCACAAATGACTAGGACACAATATGATGGGCAGTAAATAAAGATTATTTTTGTATCATACAGGTTCTGTTGAACAGCATGGCTCTAAACAAATTATCAGAAGGAGAAAGCCAAGGGTGGAATTCTAAAAGAAGTACAAAAAAAAAAAAAAAACTAAAATAGAAATCACCAGGGAAATGTTATCAAAAAGGTTTGAAGATAAAATGGTTCAAAAAAATGGATAACTAAATTAATTAATTCAAATGCCATTAAGAGGGCAAACAGGATGAGAAAAGAGAACTGACCTTCACAAAACATTAGTGACCCTGAAATGAGCCACTGCAATGAAAAGTAGTGTAACCAAAATTTAAAGTAGATTAAGAAGAAATATGCTGGGGCAGACAGAGATACTGACAACATACAACTATTTACGGAATTTTATTTCGGAGGAAACAGAGCAATGGGTTGTAGTTTTAAAGTAATGTGGGGTCTGGATAGGTCCCTCCCTTCTCATGGGTGTATTGGGGCAAGAGTGTATGTCAGTAGGAATAATCAAATAGAAACAGATACTAAAGAGAGGATAACTCCAACAGATGACTTTGAAAAAGAAAGAGCACATAAAATCCAGAGCATAAATGAAGGCTGGCCATAGATGAGATCAAGGTATCTTCCAGAATACCATGAGAAATAAAAATAGATACTGAGAATAGATGGAGCAAACTTCAGCCATCTGTTGGTGAAGATAGTTCTCATGTGTTTACTACATCTACATTATATATGAAGTGAGAACATGAGTTAGGTGTAGCTGGATATATCTTGTAGGAGTTGATTGAAAATTTTGATTTTTTTATTTAGTCTGTCAGTTTGTCTTGGTTTTCAGGCTTGGTGAGGAGACAAGTATTCAATATTTAAGGAAAAACACAGTATCAAATAATGCTTTCAAAGAGAAAAAAAGCAGATTTATTAGGAAAGTATAAGAGGACCACATAGCAATGCTGAATATATGGTTGATTTTGCAATCAGACTTAAGTCTGGCTAGTACTGTGTGCTTTTTTTCTCTTAATAATCTTAGCTGTTCTGGTAAGATTAAGAATTAAATATATTTAAATAGTGTTTGTGAGCATACAGTTACATCTAAACAAGGTAGGTGTGATCAGATCACAGGATGAGAAAAGAGGGCAGAAGAGTCAAGGTGTCCACAGAAGAAACGGTCATTGGGCCATACCATATCTAGGCCTTAAACTGGCTAAAAGAAAGATCTTAAGCCAGGAGGACAGTATGAATGTCACATATTTGTGTAAACCTTATTTGAATTTTGAATCATAGGATCATTTTTTTAAGCAACTAGAAACGTAATTCCTTATATTTGATATTTTAGCATATTAAGAATTTTAAGTGTGAAAATATGTTGTTTACATATTTTTAAAGGGTCTGTTGTACACAGATCCATCTGGGATATACTTTAATAAGCAGGTGAAGAAGTAGGTGAGGATAAAAATGAAACAAGACTGACAAGATGATAGCCATTCTGGTTGGGTGACTGATTTTGAGGGTTCATTATGCCATTTAGAATATATTTGTGAAAAAGTTAAAACAAAGAAAATTAATTTATCATATAAAAAGTTCATTGGCAATAAAATGTTTAATATCTCTGGTTAGTTATAAAACATTTTCAACGTTTGAAATTTTTAAAAACTTATATAGAACACATGAAGAAGCAAACTTTGTTACAATTTATATATTTCAATTAAAACATAAACCAAGAGGCTATGAGATTAAAGAGAATGATAATATTAACAGATGTCAAAAGATATATCCCAGGCTAGAAGAATAACAACCTAATGGTTAAAGTGCTTGCCTAGCAAGCTCAAGGCCTTGAGTTGGATTCCCCAGCACCACATAAAGCTGGGCGTGGTGGCGCTCCCCTATAATCTCAGCACTCAGGAGGCCAAGGCAGGAGAACTGCCCTGAGTTCAAGGCCAGCTTCAGTTCCAGTGAATTCAGGACCAGCCTGACTGCAGAGTGAGACCCTGTCTCAAAAAAAAAAAGTTATGTCCTAGATTTTACTCTTTACTAATGTTTCCTAAATAGATTAACAAAATTTGTCTAGATTTATCTCTAGCACCACAAAAAGCTAAATAAAATTAATTTTATTTAAGAATACTCTGATTTTAAAAATCAAAAAGTAACACAAATTAAAAACAGAATGATTTTCATCATTTATAACCTTTCTCATGCTTTTACAGGCATTCTCAACCTGAAATCTATGGGCTACACACACCCAGCTTTGCCTGAGTTGCACTGAGTGAAGAACTGTCTTGGTATACACAGAAAACACATAATATAGTTACCATATATATGTGTAACAAAACTTCCTTTTTGTTCATATTTTTTATTACCAGCACAGTAAGCAACTATTTCCAACCCTGTCATTTATATAATTCCATTTCACAAACTGCCTTACAAACCAGCACGTAAGATAGATTTTTTTTCAAATATATTTATAAAACTTAGAATTTAAACTTACTATTTCTTTCTGTTCTCTTGGAAAAGAAGAAAATAAGCACTGTTCTTATGCTCCAGATGCTAAAAGGAAAACAAAATTGAGAAACAAAAAAAATTATTAAAATAAATGAATTAAAAGCTACAGAAGATGAAAATAAATATAATTTACAATTAGAGTTTGTATACTGTTTCTTTTAATCTATTAAAAAATAAAAAGCACTGCTTTCTGTCAGAAAATATCAGAAGTCATCTACCTGAGTTTTCAATGAAGAAATTTTCAACCTCTGGTCCACTGACCTTCTGAAGGCCCAGGTGAATTACAAACTTTGTGTGTGTGAGCACATTTCTCTTAATAAATCACTATTTTCATCAATCTCAAAGGGGGTCTATGAGCTCCCTAAAAGATTAAGAACATAATTATAGAATGCCTTATTACCAGCTGCAATAACTTTTGAAAATCTATGTCCATACATGAAGGAGAGCCCTATGTTTCTTTTATAAAAATAACATACTATATACAAATGGAAGGTACTATTCCTTTCCTTCCTCCTACCCCCCTTAGTAGAGAAATCCTCTGTTAAATACAATAAAAAGCTATGTGGCAAAAGAAACAAAACAAAAACATTTTACCTAAAATATTTCCCCCAAAAAATTTATGAAAATAATTCTTTAGGCCACACATTAATAAGACAGCAAATGCCACTTAAAGAATTTTTTAAAAACTCAAAGAAAAACCCTAATCAGAAACTTGTCAAAGTCATCTCTTCAGTTAAATGTAAATATAACAAAAATATTTCTTTTTCCATAAAACGTGGCAGAAATACATATACAAGTACAGCTGGAGGAATGGCTCAGCAGCTAAAGTGCTTGCCTACCAAGCACTAAATCAAGCTCTAGGTACCCGAGTTCAATTTCTCAGCACCACACAAGCAAGGAGTGGTGGCGCACACCTATAATCCCAGCACTTGGGAGGCTGAGACAGGAGGAGTGCCTGAATCCAAGGCCAACCTGGGCTCCATCATGAGTTCAGTACCAGCCTGGGCTACAGAGCAAGACTCTGTCTTAAAAAAAGAAAAAAAGAAATACACAAATATTACTCATAATTTAAGTAAAAATACATTTGCTTGTGGATACAAACTTTTTTTATAAAATGAACTTAAAAAATACATTGTCCTAGATACCTCAAAATATAAGTATAAAAATTAGTTCTTCACTCTGAAACACAGCATTGTTACTTCAGCAAGTTAACTTACAGGTAGTTACCCATGATATCTTAGTCAGATCTTTGTGTAGTACTCTTTGATCAATGTTGGTCTATATGACCAATAATATATGGGAAGACTGACAGTTTGTCATCTCAGGATAAAGTTATAAGTTACAAAACGCAGCTTCCACTTAAGCCTTCCCCTTTCATTCATTTTTCTCTCTCCTGGCTTGCCACTCTGAGAAGTCAGCTGCCATGACATGAGAACATTAAGAGAAATCCATGGAAAGGGCCTGTGTGGTAAGGAACAAACGTCTATGGTAGACACTCAGCCAAGAGCGGAAACTTGCTAACAACTGTGTGCATGTGTGACAGTGGTATTAAAGTAAGATTAGCCAAAATGTGTATGATTGATTATACTAGATAGCAAATGGTGGCATACTACAAGATTCCATTTAATAACATTTCTTGAAATACCAGAATTGCAGAAATGAGAAAAAGATTAATGAATGGTAAGGGTTAGAAATATAGCACATATAGGAGGACAAGTATGGCTATAAAGAAAATGTAATAAAAAGGAATCTGGAGGTGAAGACAGAGTTCTGGATCTGAATTAAAAGGGTGACTATATGATCAATGGACAGATATATGAAATACACACAAAAGAATGTCTGTAAATCAGGTGAAATCTAAATAGACTGTACAGATTGAACCATTGTCAACTTTGTGATCATGAAAATTTACTACAGTCATGCAGGGTATTATTTCAGAGGCTGGGTGAAGGTAAGACTTTACTGTACTTCTTTTTAAAGCTTGTTATTCATGCTGTATTATTTTAGAATTATTTTTAAAGAATGTATTTACAGTGAAGATACTAAGAATATGTATGCATCAAACAGCAAAGAATGAGCTTTCATAAAGTAAAATTATAATATGGGGAAATATAGAAATACATTGTAGTATTAGGTATTAGAAAATCTACGTAACAGGTAGTACTCATTGATAATACCGGGTACTTAAAAAAAAAAGAATATCCTCAAATATTTATGCACTCACAAAAGTAACCAAATAGCATGCTATCAAAAAAACCTCAACAAAGAGAAAGTAAAATGTTTGCATTTTCTGAAAGTGATAGCACAACACTAGTAGTAACTAAAACAAAAAAAAAAAATGTACTTGCTTTGTAGAAATAATTCTTAGATTATAAGCCCTCTCAAAAAGAGAGATAATATCTAGAACATAACCAAAGTAAATCACTACATTATCAAAACCTGTGCCATAAAACTAAATCAGAGGTCAGAAAATGTACGGTCTCCAATAAGAATGCTGAGTATGTCTTTTTTCAATGCTGGGACTCAGTATTGCGCATTCAAAAATTAAGGGAGTAAATATGTTAGCTCAGATTAAGGTCTGTCTGGGAATGGTGGAAGCATGTGGCAGAGACAGAGCAGGAACACTGCTCACAGCATGGCACAACAGGAAGCCAAATGAGGGAGTAAGGGCAGACCTAGTGCACACCCTCCCATGTCCTGTTCCAGTGATCCACTTCTTCCAGGTCACCCCCAGGGTTCCACCCCCTTCAGCTTAAGCCCCAGTCATAAGCCCCTGCTAGGTCACACACCCATAATCTCCTAGATGCCCCTAACCCACATCGACCATGACCCAATCATCCTGACCAGGCCCCACCTCTTAACAGCACAGGGCCCCATGGCTATCCCACAACATCAAAATAAAGGAAGGTCGGGGGGGGGGGGGGGGGGGGGGGAGACATACCAGATCAGCTCCAAACCCTAACACTGCATTATGTTAATAAACATGGTGGAATAAGTATGAATGCTTAAATATTCAATTTCTGTGACAATAAAGCCTACGGAAACAAGAGAATTAGTTAAAAGCACCAATCTTTTCAAAACCATTTCTTTGTGGGGAAAGAAAAGAAATGATCAGTTAACACAGAGACGCCGGACATGGAAGCCCCACTGGGTGGTATGTTTACCAGGTGGCCACGGGGCCTTCTGCCTGGAGCTCCGAGAAGTTCTAACAGCACCTTGGTGGATGAACTGGAGTTCTCGTTTGAGGCCTGCTTTGCTTCTCTCATGAGTCAGGATTATGTCAATGGCATGGATCAGGCAAAAATCTGAACTGATGCTGACTGGTGTGCATCCAGAAGTTTCTGGATATTGTAAGACAAACAGAATGGTTTTTCCTACAAAAAAGACTGCAGTTGTCTGTCCAGAAGCCAGACCAAGTAACCAAAGAGGATGGACGTCTCAGAACTGAGGAATGAGATGCAGCAGAAAGATGCGCTGGTCCAGAAGCATCTGACGAAGCTGAGGCATTGGCCATAGGTGCTGAGGGACATCCAAGTGTGGCACAAAAAGCCAGTGGAAATTCCTCAGGGCTCCTCGGCCTACTGGCACAGGCCACCATCCCCATGCCTCTGAAGCCGACCTAAGAGCACTCTGGCCCAGGAGGTAGCTGCCTGCAGTGTGCCGAACATCCCTCCTGTGGACATAGCACTGGAGAAGAAATCTCTGCTGAACCATCAGGGTGTGTTTGTTTTACAGTATGCCTACAATTCCTCTCCCCTCCCTTCCATTTTTATGAGCTGTTAATTTCTTGAGTACTTTACAAAGTGCCTGTAGCTTCGGTATACCAAGTCAGCTTGCCTTTAGCACAATTTAGACTGTAAGAAGACACAGATTTTTTTCTTGTATTTGTCTTCTTTTTATTTTTATTTTTGTATGACATCTTTGTTTCCAATTGTTGGTTCATTATGATCTGAGGGGAAAAAACCAAAATAGAAGTGGGGGGTAAGGAGTCTGGCTGTAGGGCTGTTATAACTTCCCATCCATGGAAGTGTATAGAACTGTGGAAATTTGCTGTAAATCAAGACTGAACTACCTCAAGAAGAGGAATCTCATGCTATGTTTGTGATGCATACAGACACAGCAGACAGCAGGTTATTCTGTGATTTGCTCAGCAAAAGGTTAACACGCTAGGTTAGTGCGGTAATATTACAGTGGGATCCTGAGTAGGTGGCGGCTTTGACTTGGGTAGGTTTATATTTTGTGTGCTGATTTCCCTCTTCCAGGAGTATTAACAGATGATGTGCTAACTTCAATTCACACAACAGAAATGAGCCAGTGGGAGGACTGGGGCCTGCCAGTGGCACAGGTGAGTAAGATATGTCATGGCTTACTCATACCATCTCTTTGAGGTCTAATCGCTTTTTTTGTTTCTTGGCTTCTGCAGAGCTGAACGCTTTCATTAAAGAAGGCTCTTGCTGATGGATATGATTCCAAGGGCCTCGGATGCCAGGTAAGGGTGACCTGCAGTGTGACCCTGAACCACTTCACCTGCATGGAGCACATGTGGAGCCTCTGGTGTGCGAGGCTGTTCTGTTCTGTTCTGTCTTTCACTGAGGTACCTCTTTTTGGAAACATTCAGTCGTCTTCTGAATGTCTCTGTGGCTCATGTCTATGTTTTCTCCTGCCTTAATGCTGTCCCTACTCACACTAACATCTTGCTCCCGGTCCACAGGCCTCTGAGTCCCTTTGCGCTGCACCCCAGGGCACACGATGTGTACTCTCGTCCTGCACTGACCTGGCTAGTGGTTCTCCCTGCGGGTTAGTGATTTGTGTCTTTCCTTTTGCCCCTTGTTGGATCATGAGTCCTTGAGATCAACCATTAATCTTCTTGAATAAATGTGGCCCCATATTAGTGTGTGTGTGTGTGTGTGTGTGTGTGTGTTATACTTTTCGTTCATTTTGTTCTGTGCTTATGTATGTGGTATTTGGCATGTGGACTTAATATTACCAGCCTGAGACCAACAGATTATCAGTTAGAATGTACAGGTTAAACAAGACTTTTAAAAGTTGTGTTTACTCACATTGTAAGGCTAGATCATGCTAAATGCTCTTATTAATAGCTAGCTGGTCCAGAGTTCACTATGTAGCCCAGGCTGCCCTCAAACTTGAAGCAGTTCTCTTGCCTTAGCCTCCCAAATACTGGGACTATAGGCATGTGCCACCATATCTGGCTGTGTAATATTTCAATAATACTTGGTGACAAGATTGAAAAAGGGTATAGCAGATCACACTCTAGTCCCAGCATTCTGGGAGGGTGAAGCAGGAGGATCACAAATTTCAACCAGAAAATTTAGCACCTTAGCAAGACCTTATCTCAAAATAAAAATCAAAAAGAGCGAAAGGGAGGCTGGAGGAATGGCACAGCACAACCCTCTTGAGTTCAGTTCCCTGGCACCACATAAGCTGGATGTGGTGGCACATACCTGTAACCCCAGCACTTGGGAAACTGAGGCAGGAGGATTACTGTAAACCTAAGGGTAGCCTGGACTACAAAGTGAGTTCAGGAACAGCCTGGACTACAGAACAACATTCTGTCTTTTAAAAAAAAAAAAAATCAGCTGAAGGTATAGCTCAATATAGAGGTCCTGGGCTCAATCCCCAATACATAGCACCAAAAAAAAAGGGAAACTATGGAGCATAATGGCACACGTATTTATAATCCAGACTAACTAGGAGACTGAGGAAGGAGGTCTGTATATTCAGGGTCAGCCTGAGGAAATTAGCATGACCTTCTCTCAAAATAAAAATGTAAGGGGTTGGAGGAAGAGCTAGCTCATCAGTGAAAGTACTTGCCTAGCAAGCCCAAGTCCCTTGATTTGATTCCCCAGCACCCTCTAAGCTGAGCCTGGTGGTACATACCTATAATCCCAGCACTCAAGAGGCTGAGACAAAAGGATTGACAAGAATTCAAGGTCAGCATGGGCTCCATAGTGAGTAGTTCAGGACTAGGCTTGACTACAGAGCAAGATCTTGTCTCAAAAAAAAGAAAAAAAAATTAAATAAGACCAAAGATGTAAGTCAGTGGTAAGACATTCCTGGATTACATCCCGTCTAAGGAAGAAAGGGGGAGGAGACTATTATACTTGGTTCTTGACAAAATATTTTCAATTAGCGTATATGCAAGTTATTGGTGTTTTCTTATTAAATTCAAGTTATCTGTCAAATAAATAATTTTTCAATCTTAAAAAAGACAATTAGAAAAAAAAGTAAAGTTTAAACAGGGATCAATAATAAGGCAATAATTATATGTACAAAGAAAAATTTAAGTCATGAGGTAATGCCGACCGCTGCCATACCTGGAAGATAATGCAGGTTCACTCCAGATCAATGTAATGAAATGAATGTTTGAATGTTACAATAAAGCAAATCATATAAATGTTTTGGTTTTACAATGTATACACAGCTTTATATTATACAGCAACAATGTACTAAGTGCAACAATGTATCTTTAAAAGACAGGCAAATCTTACTTTAAAAACATTATTGCCAAAAAATAAAATAATAAAATTCTAATCACCTGACCTGACGGAAAATGACACCAATAGACATGCTCAACATAAGAGGTGCCACAAACCTTCAATTTCTTATTAAAAAAAGCAGAGTATCTGCAAAGTGCAATCAACAGAGGTATGCTGACCTATTATTTACTTTATGTAAACATATTTTTAAATGATAGAATGGGTAAATTACATATACATATATAATTTTTTAATGAGACTAATCTTGGAAGAGATTTAAAAAAAAACCTAAAAGGTTAACTACTACTGAAATGTGGAAGTAGTCAGAAGCTACCCTCTATAAAAAATACCAAGCATAAAATGTTTCAAAGACAGCTCTGCTAAGCCTGTAAAAAACAGAACACATCATTACTAAACAATTTCAGGACATTAGAAAAGTAAATCTTAGATGTGTGTGTAAAATGGTCACAACATGGAAAATGAAGTTTTTCTAGAATTCCAGAATAATTCAATATTTAAAATAATCCTCTTGTCTTCTACTGGATATCATTAAGTTCTGTTTTTCATAAAGGCTCAGGGTATGGACACAATTCAGCCAAACTTCTTTGTCAATTTTTAACAAGGATGGCCCTCCAATACTCTGTTCCTCAATTCTATTTGTGACCTCATCAGAATTGCCTTACCAATCATATCTCTACCAACATTCTTATCCCAATTACTTAAGTAATCTCTTTAGAGTCTTGATCTTTCCTTACATGTATTCAGTTATTCTGAGCACAGCCCTTACTGCTCCAATCAAAGACAACTTAAGCCTTTCCAGCAATCTCTTCAAAACTGGTTTAGCTTCTACCCATTAATAGTTCCAAAGCCACTTCCACATTCTCAGGTATTTGTAATAGAACAATCCCATTCTTAGCACCAATTTTTCTGTCTCAGTCCATTTTGTGTGGCAGTAAGAGAATAGCTGAGACCGGGTAATATATACACAATAATTTTTTTCTCGCAATTCTGGGGTATGGAAAAACCACTACCAAGGGGCCAGCATGTAACAAGGCCCTTGATACCTCATCCCACATGGACAGTAAGGTGAGAAAAGAAACAAAATAGGGCCAAACTCCACTTTTATAATGAACTCACTCCATGATAACAGCATTCATTCAATCCCTCTACTGTCAAACATCTCTCAACCTGTGGCCCTACCAAACCACACTATTAGTTGGGACATCAAGTTGCCAACATGCACTTTTCTGGGGACACATTCCATCCCTAGAGCCATCATAACAAGAGCTATACAGTAAAAAATTATACCACTAGCTCCATCAATGGTGAAGTAGCATTTAATAAAGTTTTAGTATTTTTATGTATTAAAAAAATAAAAACAGCCAGAAAATTAACATGATCAATATAACTGACAACTCAAAAGGCAGAGTAAGTTCTATTTACTAGAAGCATTCTCAAGAAACACATCAAAAATGTCCACAATTATCTCTATAATTTAAGATTGTTTTGTATTTGCTAATACAATTAGCCTCCCCAAAATATCTATTCAAAAAGGAATGATAAGAGTATGGCCATTTACATCAAATATTTACTATATAATTCAAGTACAAAATTTTATCAATCTAGTTTCTACCAAGCAAGGGATGTTTGCAGAATGATTTTATCTCAACTACCAAAACAGTTAAAATTCCTGAATAAATGTCAGATGTTCAGACACTTTCTCCTATAAGAGACAACTATAGTGAAAATATATTTTTGCATTCCTTTCTTTTGTTCCGTTTGTTACTGGAGATCCAACCCATGACCTTCATTCACATGAAGCTATATCCCAGCCCATTTTTTTCAGTTTTAATTCTTAAGACAGTTTAATTTTAATTAAATTTAGTTTTTAATTAAGTTGCTAAATTGTCTAAGCTGGGCTTAAACTTGCAATCCTCCTGCCTCAACCTCCTGAAGTGATGGAATTATAAGTTGGCACCACCGTGCTATTTTATATTCTTATTAGTGTGCTATAAAATAAATATTCAGCTTCTTCAAAGGGCTACAGATTATACTTATCAACCTTCTAGCTGGGCTCTGGAAGTATCTAATATGTGCTAGTTGGGAAAAGAGGGGGAAGAAAGCATAAAAATAGTATAAAACCAAAACCCCATCTTATGAGGCAAAAAGAGAAAAAAATTTCAAAGAGGAAAATTATGGCTAAATCTCTGGGAAGATCAAAATTATAAGATAAATAATCTCTGAAATTAGAGAAAACTGGATATCTAGAATGTTACAATTTGTACAAATATTCTATTTGCTAATACAATCAGCCTCCCTAAAATATCTATTCAAAAAGGTAAGATTGCGGCCATTTACATTATATATTTACCATATAATTCAAGTATAAAAGTTTATCAAGCAAATATCTACAAAGCAAGGGATGTTTGCAGAATGATTTTAAGTAAAAATCTACAAAATTGATATAAAGTTAACAGCATAGGGGGCTAGGAGTGTAGCTCAATAATAGAGTGCCCAATGTAAGCAATACCCTGGGTTTGATTCTCCTACACCACTTAAAGGAAAAAAAAGTTAATGATAAACATGAAATGTAGTGGTTTTTCACTTAGAAAACGAGCCATCTCATCTGAAGCTACATATCTACCAGCATACTACAGAAATACAAAATTAAGTGTAACCCAAACCTTCCCTCACTGTAGCACCTAGCCTTAATGACTCCTATGAAATAAATTTGGCATTTAAATTAAAACTGATTTGAGTAAGAACTGAAAAGACCAATTACATTATTGGGCCCAAGAAGTAAAATAACAAAATCATATCAAGTTCTTCCATACTATATACTGAAATGAAGACATAGTATAATCTCAAAGCATCTTATATTCAAGTACTGATATTCTACCGCAAAGGACAATTTTGGGATAGGTTTGTTTTACATACTACACATGCTCAGTCTGGATCATGACTTCATGAGTAAAAGCATTTGGGAAAGTGGGAATGCAGAGATAAGTGCTCACGTAATAGCACATAGATTTTTCTAAGCTATATAAGCATTGTAAATTATGAAGAGTAAAGAGCATATTTTACTATTCCTTCTGTCTCCAAAACCGTAAGTAGTCCTAGTGCAGCCCTCAAAGTTGTTCCACAAGAAAAAAATTTGGAAATAAGGGTGAGCAATGGGTCATATTACACACAAAAGAAGATGTCCTCCATTTACCACTGCATCTGCTTTCATGTTGTATTTCCTTTCGTGCTTTTTGATTGTCATCAACCAGAAGGACAATGACATTCTTTGTTGGATAACTGGCTTTTGCTCCTAATAGTGAAGAGCTCACTGAAACAGAAGCTGCAACAGCTGAGGAGGAGGTCACAAGTATGAATGAGACAAAGAAAGAAATGGCTCTGCAGCTTAAAAGTCAAGAAATACTAGATGCAGGTGACGCACACTAGTCAGAGGGACACAGGTTAAAAAAGCTTCATACTCAGAATAGTAGAAACACCTAATTAGAGAAATTACACATTTAAAGAAATAAAATTTTCCACTTTTTTTTTTTTCAAATACTAGGTGACTGAGTCCAGGACTTACACACTAAACTACATCTCCAGACCATTTTTTAGTTATTTTAAGACAGGGTCTCACTGAGTTGCTAAGTTGCCCAAGCGGGGCTCAACATGTGATCCTCTTTTCTCAGTCTTCCCAAGTGCTAAAATTACAAACATGTACCACTATGCCCAGCTTACACAGAAATTCTTTATCATCAAAAAATCCATTTCCAAACAGAAATTGATGTTACCTGGAGTGTTTTTTAAAATGAAAAAGGTTTTAGTCACTGGACATCTCACACTTAACTCTCTTTTAAAATGTATTTCCCCCTCTTTTTACAAAAAACAGAAACCAATGACAAGGGCTCAGCACTATGCAACCAGCTAAAATTTAAAAAAAAAATAAATAAAACCATTCCAAGATATTTCTAAAGAGAAGGAAAATAAAGAAACCAGTAGAAAGGGTGGCAATGCAGCTTAGTGGTAGAGCACTTTCTAGCATGTCTGAGACCCTGGGTTTGTTTAATCGTCAGTATTGATGAAGGAAAGACCAACAGGGAAATGGGGCGGGGGGGGGGGGGGGGGGGGGGGGGGCGGTTAGGAGAGGGAGAGAAGGAGAAAGACCAGCAGGCATCATTACTTTTCAATATTTTATGCACACACTCTATTTCAGCTTTCACATTTATATATGTATTAAAAGCAAAAATATTCATACAGAGTTGAGATCTTACAAGCTTCAGAAGTTCCAATTTGAAAATATGCCCCACACTAAAGACTAAATACTTTTTAACTAGAGCACCCCTACAAGAAAAGTTCCTACCTTCACCAAATCTCAAGCCAAAGTATACCACACTTGATTCCTCCTTTTCCTTTACATCCCATTTCTTCTCAACTCTACCAACGTTTTTCCTCCAAAATATTTCCATCATCTGGAATCAAAATACTTCCACTCTAGTGGTAATGAGCAGTCCAATCCACCCGAGTCTTTAAACTTCTATAATAAATTCCTAAGTATTTCCATTGTTGCCTCCCTTAGCCAGTTTCCATATGGCAGCAAGCATGAGCTTCTTAAATTCCATCATGCTATTCTACTCTCATGCTTCTCGCTTTATCTGAAATAAAAATCAAACCACTAGCCCTGACCCCAACAACTGGACCCTGCTGATTCTTTAAGCTCACTTCCTATCACTTTTCATCTCTATCACGCATTCCAAATGTATCTTTTGCTCCTCTAAACAAGTCATATTCTCTTTAGTTTACAGCCCTTGAGTAGTCTCTTCTCTGATCTGGGAAACAACTTCAATTTCTCGATTTTGTTTTTAAGCTATAAAGAACAAACTGATTTAAAATTTTCAAAGACTACCAAAAGCATATAAAAAGAAATAAGTATTCAAAGTTTTGCTACTTAGAGAAAATCAGCATTGATATTTGGAGGACAATCCCACATATATGTCTCTACGACTGTATATGTCATTATATGCTGTATAATAATAACCTTCAGGACAATCCCACATATATGTCTCTATGACTGTATATGTCATTATATACTGTATAATGATAACCTTCAGGTCATGTTTGGATCTAGAATGTCTCCCAAAAGCCTCATGTATTTGGATGTGGTAGGATACCTATAGAATTCTATGCAGCTGGGAGGTGGGGCCTGGAAGGAAGGGACAAGTACATAGGGCCTGACCTGGAGGGATTAGATCAACATGTCTAGCCCAAAACCTAACATATTGAAAATGCTTCATTTTTAATGAATAAAGAGATGATGCCTTCAACTAACATTTATAAGACACCAAATACTAAGCTTCCACGTCCCATTCAAATTCCTTTAAGCTTCACCCATATACTTAACCATCTACTCAACAACTCCTTCTAGATAATACACAGATATTTTCGTCTGAGTGGAATCATAAAACTTACTGCTTTTCCTGTTGCTCCCTATGTAGATGAACGACATTACCATCAGGCAAATTCCCTAACCCATAAACTTTGAGTTTTTACTATTCCTCCATCTCATGCTGGATTCAACCAATCACCAGAAGCCTCTCCATATTACCTCAATTCTATCATATAAACCTCCTCAATCCATCTATTTCACTTAATCCATCTGCCTTTCTTCAGTCCACTACTTAAGTACAAATTATCATCTTTCTCCTTATCAATATAACCTAACTTTCCACTCCAGAGCCATTCTCATTCCCCTCTAATTTAGCATCCATTCTGTAAGTTTAGTGGCTACAATGTCTTCCCACACTTTTAAAATAGAGCCTAAAACCTCATCATGAATTATAAGGTCCACATGAAATATCATTTGGCTAACTACCCAGTCTTTTGTCTAAAATCCAGTCATTCTTCTTTCAGTTATTTAAATCTACCATGCTCTAGCCTACCTTAGAACTGTAAAGACAATACATTCATCATTCAGGTATCAAACCTAAATATCACTTCCTCTAGTGGTCTCTAGCAAGCAGAACTCTTACACACACCCTCCCCTCATCTCTAAGATTTCCACCCTCTGGTTACACAGTCATGCAATAAACTAGATATTGCTATACAGAGATTTTGCGAACGTAATTAAGATTTTTACTTGGCTAATTTTAAAATAGGGAGATTATCCTGTATTATCCTGGTGGATCTAATATAATCACTTGAGCTCTTAAAAGCAGACCTTTCTCTCAGTCAAGATCAAAGAGTAAGTCAGAAAGATGAATCATAAATTGACCAAAAATCTAATTGAGCATGTTCACAGATTCTACCTTTAAATATTCCAAATAAGACTCCAGATGAGCTGGCACCTTGACATAGGCCTATGAGACTCTAAGACTCAATTAAACCAAGCCAAGTGTGTAGAGAACTAGAGAACTCTTAACAATGGGTATAGTTTTTAAGTTGCACAATTTGTGGCAGCAAGAAAATATTGAAGTTCCTCCTCGACTTCTATCTCCACACCAGATTGGTGTAAGGCCCTTATTAAACACCCCTGTGGTATTTTGTACTGCTCTTTCATGGCACTTAGTTACTCAATGTATACATTCTAAGATTTATAGACAAAGATTTTGTATTTTTTGTTCACCATACACCATCATAATTCAATGTCTACACAACTGGTACCTATAAATGTTGTTGATTAAATAAACAAACTTTAATTATCTCTCAGAATTCTCAATTACAATATACCTCCTATAAAGTGCCATGTTATAAAATACTTAAGGGTCGACTGCCCTACGGGAGTGACTAAAAAAGAGAACGGGAGGTGGAATGAATGGAATACATTCAGAGCCGTCTGGGAGGTTGTTATTTTGGTTTTATAAACCCTCTCCTAGTCACACAACTCTCCTCTCCATGTCCACTGCCTCTAGGAGATCATAGCTATCCATTAGAGAATCACAAAACATTATCAAATTTATCACTACTAATAATACTAGGCGACATCCCTCAGGTTTGCTAAATTATAAATATAAATAAATCTTTAAAATAATTTTTATTTTAAAAAACATTTTTCAAATTATAAAAATAATTCAGATTTATTCAGACATGATATTATTTCATAATAGAGACTCAAAAGTAACTCATCAGAAAAAGTCAAGAATAATTTACTTACATTAGTGGAAAAGCAAAAAATGGGAGTGTCATGGCAAGTCTTGCTGTAAATTCATCAGGAAGATACCACAAATATACAATTAAGCATGTAAACAAATAGAGAACTGAAGAATAAAGAATTAATCTTCCAACCCATAATTTCTGTAATCGTTGATTTTTTTCCCTAAATTCCTCCAAAGCTTGAATTTCCTGTTAAGAGAAAATTATTCCATATTATTAAGCTTCAAAGTTTATTCAAAATAGAAATGTTAAAAATTTTTAACAGGTTATTTAGAAAGAACTCTTAGGATTCAATGAAATAAAATAACGATACTTTAAAATAGAATATAAAACAGAAAACTAAAAATGATTTTTAAAAATTTTAACAGCTATTCTGAGAAATCACTTTTTAAAGCAAAAAAATGAATACTATTTTTACCCTAACAAGTTGGCAAAAATTAAAGGAATTATTAAATTATTTAATATTTGGTGAGTCAAATAAGTAATGATTCTCCATATATAAGGTCTTTAAAAATCTGGCAATAAAAAAGAACTGAAAATTAAAACAATCAGTACTAGATTCATTTATCTTTTTACTACTCTCATTACTCCTGGGGAATAATTATTTTTATAACAACAAAAATACTAAGTATATTTTGCAAACTGATCAAACTGTTGCAGATTATATTATGATCTATTTTAACCCCTCTTTAACATTGATTTACACTACATTCTAGATCCACTTTCATTCTAACAGGCTCTTATTACTTGATACACTGATAGACCTGATTTTTTTGAGATCATGTAACAAAGTTCTCAAACTGACTGTCATCTCTAAATTCCCACAGTAGATCTAGTTTACAAAATAACATACACTAAATTATATTTACTTAATACTTCAAGCGAATTAAATTACTTCACAGCCAAAAAACATACCTTATCTATACTTTCTAGAACTTCTACAGTTGAAGGCTTTGTCTGTTACAGAAACAGAAATTAGAGAGAGTTAAAACTTGCTCCTACAAACTTAGAAGCAATTTTGATTCACATAGTTCAAATGTTGTCAAGTAATTTCATTCTTGATTATTCATAAGTGGAAATTAATATCACAGAAAAAACTATTTAAGATTGTAAAAGCCCTTTTCTACTTCTTATTCCTTGTAGAAATTTCACCTTTGACAGTTTAACTTTTCCCATTCCTAACCTCAACAGAACATACTGTTATACAGAGAAACAAAAATTCTCTTAGTTAATGATTACTCGAAAGAACTCAAGGCCTACAGATGTGACTCCACGGTAGAGAGCTTGTCTTGCATTTATCTGGGGCTCTAGGTTTGATCCAGAGTACCATAAAACATAAATGTTTCACATATTTCAAAATCCACAAACTAAGGATGGTGTGAAACATTGCTGGAAGATCAATTAGGACTCAGGAAATCAAATTCAATAGTCCACCTTCATTCTCAATTTCCAAAGTTTTATACTTTTTTTAAGATCAATTTTTAAAGAGTATCAAGATTACTTCATTATGGCAGAGCTAATTTGTCAAAAATATTTTATATCACCTAGAATATAAACTAAGTGGCTGTATAATACTGGAAAAAAATAGTTACCAACCATACACTCAGGAATCCAAGAGTAACAAATACCCACTCACTGTAGTTTTCTACGAACTATTACAATTAGAATGAACCATATGAAATTCCATTTTATAAGTTAAAGCAGTAGAATACAGGCAACTTCATATGGTTCAACTTAAAAGAAAAACAAAGGAAAAATAGATAAACTTAATCCTTAGGAGCAACTGTCATAAGATTTTAAAGAAAGGGGTCAATCATTCACATTTGAAATCAAAAGTTGATTTTTACAGAATTAGAAGAATTGGTTATCATAACCTATAAAAATTGTGGTGGGGGGAGTTGCTAGGTTAGAAGTCAAGGAATACAACATCACAGAGGAAAAAGTTCAAAAGACTATTATACAGTATGGTGACAATAGCTAATGATGATTTTATGTTCTTGAAAAATGTCGAGAAGACATTAAGTATTTGCATGCCAAAGATGACAGTCACGTGAGGAAAAGTATCTGTTAGAGATTTAACCATTCCACAGTATGTTCATGTTGTATACAGAATAAATAAAATTTTACCTGTTAAAGAATTAAGAAAGAAAAAAAGAGGAAAGTCAATATAACACCAGTTCTAAAACACAGATTGTCCTAACTATAGTCAAAAACTAAATTATGTACGAATTATTCCTAGACTCCATTACTAGGGTAATAAGGACTCGAAATGCAGTTAGTTCTAGACTACATTATTTCTTAAAGAACATTTATCAATATAATTTATATTTCTAGCTCTTAAGTTTAAGATGCTTCCTTTAAAAACTTAATTTAATAGAATAAAACTGCATTTCTAATTTTGTTTGAACCAGCAATTTCTAAAAGCACAGTGTGACTTCTGTAAATATTTGTGACAAGCTTTAAGACTGTATGTTATTAAAAAGAGTTAAAAGAAATTAAATAATGCCCAACTATAACTGCAGGCTACACCACAAAAGACACCTTTGCAAATAGCTTTATGAACATTCTATGAACTAGCAGTAAAGAAAACTTACCCTCCATCGAGAAAATAATCCTCCCATCTTTTACTTGTAGAAACTCAGCACAATGATAAATCTCATCAGTTGTCCAAAAGAAATCACACTGGAAATAAAGTAAGCATCTTAAATTTTAAGTTATATACAGAGCATATTCACTATAAAATTTAGATGTTGCAATATTACTTAAGAATACTATAAATTATTACTTTCTTTGCTCTCCATTTATGTGAAATTTAAATTCATATAGTCACTGTGATAGAGTCCACCTTTTTAAAATTGTTTCTTCAGAGTAAAGATTTTTTCTCCCCATTTATTTATTTTTCCCTACTATTTTTATTAATATATAAATGTAATACTTAGTATTTACAATGAATTTGGGTGTTTCATACACTTATGTATTTTTAAAGGTAAAAACAGCAATGAAAAGGCTTTTTAAATGACAAGGCATGTTATAAGTGTATAGTCACGTGATTTAGCGATTTGTTGTCCGTGAAAGAGCAATTTCCTGTGTTCTTGTAACAATAGTGTTAGTACACTATTTTTAGTCTGCATACCTAAATACAACCAATTCTATTATTCAGCTGTCTCCCAATTAATACATATTTGGAGTCTGGGGTATTGTACAATGTTCAGAATAAAATACCTTACATGTAATAATAATTACAGGAAGTCAGATTTCAAATAAGAAAATAAGGGTTACAACGTGGCCTATGACCTTCAGTGAATCATTTAATGATGCTGAATCTTAATTTTTTCTGTAGATATTTAATATCATCAATTTCAAACAAATAGCTATTAGTATTACTATTTTATAGGTAAGAAAACTGTTACGGTTTAGCAATCTGACCAACAGCACAGAAAAACTATGGCCTCTAGTTTCCTGTTATTAAACACTACTGTTCAACACTCCACATAAACATTTTTCTCTCAGACTTTGATGAGGTTCCTTGAGCTACCTGACCTTCATGTCAGATAGCTATATACCCTCTTATTTTAATTATTTCTCCACGACTTTCAAGTGATTTATAACAGGCTCAGTAACATTAGATTCTAAATCAATTTGCCAGTCAACAATTATACAAATTTTTTAAAGTTGAAATGGTAAAAGTATACTTTCAAACTGGCATATTTTTACCAAGCTACAAGTACATATTTTCTAATGTGTGAAATTATTTCATTCAATAGAACACATAGTTGTTGATGACAAACTTCTAACATTTTTAAGCATAAATATAATCACAAATACCTGCACCAAATAAGAACTGCAACAGTATTTATATATTGGAGTTAACATAAGGCATAATGATCTTTAGAGTTTGTTAGTTAGAAAAGTAACAGAACCTAATTATAGGTCAATCTCACAAAGTGATTTTTAAGGATAAAAATACCTATAATCTGTCCTAAAAATTCTTAAATTTGTAAATACAGTGAAGGTTACAACCTACATTTAAGTTACAAAAATATCATTAATTCAATCTTAGCTCAATACGCAAATTACTATTAATAAAATGTGGTTCTCAGAAAACCAGGAACTTTAATGAACAAAAGTAGAAATTTCTGAGTCAAGACATTAAGGAAGTCTCAAAACCTTAAGATATTAAAAATAATCACTACAAGTACAAAGGGAAAAAATTCAGATGAGTCACTTATCTTGATATTCTTAAAGTATATGTCATCCCACTATTTTGGAACTAGTGTATGGTATCTAGCACAGTATTGTACAACTGACCTACATATTTTGTTTTGTAAGCAAATTATACCCTTTCAACCAAGTCTGTAGCCATTCCACCATGTGTTATGATTTAGATCTAAAAATGTCCCCTAATATACCATGTGTCCAGAGGTGTGGCTTCTGGAAGATAACCAGACCATTAGGGCTCTAACTTCATCAGTAGATTAGTCCACTGATGAGATCACAATCTGATGGTATTACTGGAAGGTAAGGAAACTTAGATGGTGGGGAGCAATGGAAGAGAGTGCGCCAAGGGCAGCATAACCTGGGGAATTTTATCTACTCCCTGCACTCTCCCCCTCTGGCTCTTTCCCTCTATATTTGCTTCTAGACCGTGAAGTAAACAGCATTCCCCCACACCACAATGCTCTGCCCTCACTACAGAACCGTAACAACGGAACTGTTCCAGCATGGACTAAAACCTCTGAAACCATAATCCAAAATGAATCTTCCCTTCCTCTAAGTTGGCTTTCTCAGAAATGTTATTACAGTGACAGAAAGCCAACACCAAAGCTAACAATGATTGTACCAGAGTTTCTTTCTGAATCAAAGGACTGTACTTTTGTCTTCAAAACAACATTAGGTGTTTTTGTCTCAAAGCTAACACACTCTAAGACACACAAACACACAATTGTTTGGTGGTGCTGGGGATTGAATCACACATACCAGGCAAGCACTCTACCACTCAGGGTTATACCCAGTCATGCATTTCTAATATCTGAAATTAGTGACAACAGTATCACTCAAATATTAATCGCAATTTATCTCTAGCAGACTTTAAAACAAATGCTTTACATGAATTTTTATCATTTAAATACTTTTATCTCTCCCTTTTATAAGTAAAAAACCTGAAATTTGAAAACTGAAGTTATATGCTTAATATCCCAAGATATTAAGTAATATGACCAAATATACCATTTTAGTTATAATTGTTTTTAAAAAGCAACCAGTTTTTCCAAACAACACAAAATCAGATATAAAGATAACTTTATATGGGTTCGACTGCAATATTTTTATAAATATATGAAAGCACCTCTGATAGCCTCAAGTAACACTAAAAAGAACTACTTAAGTACAAATTGAGTTATAAACACAAGACTGTGTTAGCACAATGTATCATGTAGCCCAATTCTTCCTATTTAATTCATATTAATATTTAAATCTGCATTAAAGAAACGTTCAATGGTTCACCAAAGTCACACAGCTCCATCTGAAGCAGAACTGTGAAAGGACAGCTTTTATTTTATTAAATATCAAGTTAGTGTAACTGAAATATATACATAACATCACCACGCCAATCCTGACGTCAATTATTTGCCTGGAGAGGTGTTTTGGTGTTAATGAAACTACGGCTTAGTCTCTGAGATCTCTGAATTAGAGAACTAGTAAATCTGTCTTCTAAATAACATTGGGATAATAGTCATTAAATGTTATATTCATGCTTTCAGGATCTTAAACTATCAAACTTCATTGTTCTAGCAATCTTTCTATCAAATTCCGGCATTTGTTAAAGAAGCTGATGCACATCTGCTGACACATTCCAACAGACATGAAAGTATAACAAACTAATTTTTTTCAGTTTTACTTTCATACTTCTATTTTTCAACCACTGGTTTTCTCCTTTCCTCTCAAATATCTTTACCCCAACTCCAGTGGCCCAGAATTTACTATGCAACTATGAGAAAATAAATTACTTAACCTCTATATTGGTCAATTTACTCAATGGCAAGAGGCGGGTAAGTTAAGGATTCTCTTAAATGTTAAAAGGCATAACGAACATTTCTAAGCTACAGCAGTGCCTAGTACATGGTAGTTATTTAATACATTGTAAGTGTTTTTAATGCTGTGGTCATTGCCATTTTCTAATCCATTTTTTTTTTACAAATACTTGGAAAGTACATGGAAACCAAATAAGCCTAGCATTGCTTGATAAAGTATAAATCAATCCACTTGCCCTTGAGTAGACAAATGGCTCTATGTCAAGTGGCTTGTCACCAAGAACTCCTCCATGAACACGTAGTCTCTTTCCACTTTGATATCACAATGGAACCTGACATGACCTTAACAGCTGAGTACATGTAAACATGTATTTCAATGTTTTCAAGTATAACAAAAATATTCTCTACAGTTTTAATTTCATACTTCTATACTCAATGAACAATGATGTCTACTATATTGTTTAAATGTATTCTGCTAATTCTTATTCATATTCAGGTTTAGGTATGAGAATTTAAAACCTTACAAAATGTTTTCCTTAAATATTCAGTTCACTTTAAGACATAAAACAATGGAGTAAAATTCATGTGGTTTCAAAATATGGCTCAACTACGTATTAGCTATACCATCTTGGGCAAATTACTTAAAATCTCTAAACCTCAGTTTGTAAAATGGTGAATATATCTACATTTTGTAAATTGTTACATGGATTAAATGAAATTATCACTTGGTAAAGTGCCTAACATACATTAAGCGCTAAATAAATTGCAACCATATCATTTCTACTACCAGAAAACACATACTGTCCTATGAAAGAGCACACTTTTTTTTCAAAGAAAACACCTACCTCACAATTTAAAATTTTTTAAATTTGTATTTTTATCGAACACTGCTTTCACTACTCGACTATGAAAAATAAAGCAAAACATGCTGCATGTTTCCATTCAAATAATCATGAAGGCCCCTACATAAAATAACAAGAGAAGTTTAGCGTTATGTTTAATTTATCAAGTTCCAAACTTCCCATCACTCCCAACAGCACTTCTGTAACACTGCAGTATACAATTTAGGATTAAAAGTGGTTTGTCCTAAAATTCTTTTAACTATCCTAATTGGAAAGGCAATTCTGCAGTATCCCAAAACATCGTATGTATTACCCAAATATAAAGTAGAAAGGTGTTCACCTCTAAAACCACTAGGTTGTTGAACCACTTCTCTCAAAGGTGAAACCCAGACCACAGAAAAGGGAGAATGGGTAGGCTTTAAGCAACACAAGAAGCCGAGAAGCGAAATACGGAAAACACTGAGTCACGGGTCCTGCTCGGTCCTGTTAGAGCACCATCAGCAGAACGGAGTTCTCCACTTCCAACTCCCTCCCGCAACCCATAAACACAGCCTTAAAGAATTAAACCTATTCGCCAAGTTTCTAGCTGCCCTGCTTCTGCCGCGCTTAGGCCATCTACGCATCTGCGCCTAAGGTCTCCCTCCGTGCTCGGCACCGGCCGACGCCCCTCGAGTAAGGACAATGGTGTACAGATCTGCCGCTCTAAGTGGCACAGAATCCACGCCCACACGCGCGCTGAGCAGCGTGACACTGACAGTCTCGGTCCCTTCCCCTCTTCCCGACTCCCAGAGCCCGCACAGCTGAGAAAGATTTGAGTTTCGCGCAAGATGTGCTCGTTCGGGATCCTGGCTCTACGGAACACAGGTGGGCCGGGAGCTCAGGCTCGCGCCAGCCACCGCGCAGAACCTCCGAGAACGGGCATCCGCACAGCCCCGCCGGCCGGGCGCGGGGAAAGGCCGGGACGCGGCCGGGAGCCCGCCTGGCGCCGCCGCCGAGCTCGCAGGCCACCGGGCGCGGAAGCGGGGGCGGGGCGCTCATTCCCGCGCGCCTCCCGTCTCCGCGCCGCCGGCTGCCTCCATCTTGAGCTCCCTACCTGCACGGAGAGGACACAGGCCGGGCCGGCGTGCGCCCCTGCCAGCCTCGACAGCACGTCCAGCCCGCCTCTGGAGCGGCCAGAGAGTCCTGGGCCCTGCCAGTTCCTTCCCATCAAACCCCGCGCTCCCGCCGCCAGCCAATCGGCGCCGTAGGCGGTGCGCGCCGCTCCAGACCACGTGACTCGACCCACCCACCCCCACCGCCCCCCCGGCCGTTGGGGCGGGGAGCCGGGTGTGTGGCCTGCGGATGCCTAGCGCCGTGTCTGCCGTGGACAGCGTAGACTGCTCGTCTCCCGTCGCGTCGCCATTTACCGCGACTCTTACCGGTCGCTATTTCTTACTCTTCTGCCTCCTTTTCTGTCAAGCTTCGCTGGAGAAAGAAAATCCTGGAACTGGCCATGATGGTTCCAGACCTCCGCTAGAAAAGAGTGGGGAAAACAAAAAGGAGTGAAGGGTTGAGGGTGAAAATGGAAGAGCCTGGAGAAGAGTCCCTCCGGAAGGGTCACAGATCAGCTGTTACCCAGCTGGCAGCAGGGCAAGTTATCGCTCCGCAGCTTAGAAGAGGCCACTTCCCAACCGTGCCAGTGGACGAAAATGCCCCGTAGACCAGGAGTACTGGAATGTTCTGTCACTCATGGAGGTCAAAAAGAGTCATTTGGTGACGCTTACCTCTTGTGAGGTAAACATCTAACCTGTGGGTAACGACAAAAGCCATTTTCCATCTTAATACTGAAGAATATTTTCCATAGCCTCTGATATGTGGGACCACAAAAAATCACCCAGGCTAAAGTGGAGAAGGGTGAAGAAACTTCAACAAAGAGTAGCATATTTTAATCTCTATGACATTTTACCTCGTGTGCAATCATTTTTCATGGATTTTTGTTGTTTTGGTGATAGACACATTAAAAAGTTACATGTTTGAACATGATAGTTTTCAATATGTTTACACTTTGACAATACAAACTAAGAAAAACTAAGCATAGTATCCAGTTGGTAAGAATAGTTTATAATGCCAGAAGTTACAGATGATTCCTAAATACTGAAATATTTGTGCCTATAAACTTGAATGCAGGGAAAGGAACTGATTGTGGTGTGATTCAAAAAAGTAAGGTCAATTTACTTAGGTGTACAGTAGGTCAATAATTTGACAAACATGGGCATAAACATTTTACCTCTTGATGTGAAAGTTTAACTCTTTCTCACTCAGTGAGTGTATGTAAATATATATCCTTTATAGTTTCACTGTATTAAAGTCCTGTGCAACTATATGGATACTACTCATCTTTGATCTTTCCTAATAGAAAACGAATTAATGATTATTACACTAGATAATATTTTGCCCTCGGGTTTTGATTCAGCTATCAAGATCTGTTGTAAAGGGGAATAAAATGGGATGGAAAGTGAAGAAAAGAACTAACTGGACACACAAGATTACAAAAACCTAATCCTGAAAGCAAATTCCCAAGGAAGTTGTTCTAGGAAAAGAGACATTTAACCTAGCCAGGAGTGGGAAAGAAACGTTAATTCTTTTACTACAATGCCCTTTTATGGTATTATTTTTCAAATAAGAAAACCAAAAAATACACTATATACATTGTTAAAGATGACACTGTAACACTGCATCCTTTATAAAGAAGAGTTTGGCTGGGGTTGTAATTCAAGGGTAGAGTGCTAGCTACTGGTACACACAAGGGGTTTTATTCCCCATCAGCAGACACACACTTACACATGCATACACACAAGCACATGAGGTTAGAGTCAAGGCAGACAATGAGGGAAAGATATGACAAGAAATCAACATATGGATCATATGACTGGACTACAGCTAAGCATTTATGGACAAGGCCTGTGTTGAGTACTAACAAAATGTATTAACAGCTACTTTATCTTTCCAAAAGAGCTAAAGACATCAGCATATTACAAGGACACAGGCATACCCATGTTGATAGCAGCATAACTCAGATAAATCCTCAAAACAGCCTATATGTCCATCAAGGGATGAATGATTAAAGAAAATGTGGTATGTACACACATGGAATAGAACACTGCAGGAAAGGTAAAAGTAAATTAGAAGCATTTGTAAGAAAATGGGTACACATGCTCTTAACTGCATGAGAAAGCCAAAATATAAATGACCAAAATGCAAAAGAGAGAAAAGACAGGACATAGGGAGATGGATTTCTTGGATATGGGAAGGGGAATTGAGAACAGAAAGGGGAAAAAAGCAGAGGGGATAGTAACTTCCAAACCCTTAGAATTTCCCTGGTGAGAGGAGTGCCACTGTTACTCATGTTGAGATAGAACCTCCGCTATAACCGGTAACTTATGCTAATGAGTTAAAACTCTCATGGGCCCAAAGCCTACAAAGTAATGTCAGTATAGCCACCGGAAAGAGTGCGCTGGAGACCAAATTCAAGCATGTGGATAATAAATCATGCCTATATAATAAACCCAAACTAATAAATGGAAACCTCTGGCCACCAAGACTCTGGGGAGCTTCTCAAGTTTGCAACACTTCATACATTTTGTCCCATGTTGATGCAAGGAGAATAATACAACCTAGGAACAATGAAAGCCTCAGACTTGAAATATACACACATACACACACACACACCCTTTCTCTTTGGCCTGTCATTGGTATTCTTTCCCTATCATTAACCATAATCATAAGCATTAGAAACTTAAATGTGAGTTGTCTGAGTTCTTCTAGCAAATATAAAAACTAATTGTGGTTTTGGAAACTCCCTGAACATGAAGTTGGTGTTAGAAGTCTGGGGTGGACTTTGACAATCTGAAGAACTATGCCCTCAGACCTCACAGTGTGTGGCTAGCTCTTCATAGTTTCATTGACTAGCGCACATCAACCTATTTAACTTCAGAACACAAGGGTCATCTCTTCCTCTGTAGGGAATAATAGTCCAATGTTACTTCAGGGGGGTTGTGTTTTGTTTTGCTTGGCTGTTATACTTGTGTCCTCTAGCAACTGTCTGAGCTTGGAGATCTGTTGCTTAGTTCTCGAGGCCAAACCTCTGCAACTCTGGATGTATCTCATACATGTGCAACTCTGGGAAGAGACCTGGCATCATGCTGGTTTGTCAGTAGTAGTGAGGACTGTCCTCTCCACAACACCACATTCCAAGACTTCTCCCCCATTCTCCAGTCCAGAGAGTTTCTTTTTCCTAATATTCTGGCTTGAAAAACTGGATTCTTCTGACTTCTGGGTGCCCGTGTTGCAGCACAATTGCCTCAACTAGGGCCACCCACAAGGTAAAGCAAAGAAAAAAATAATTTTTTTAAAAGAGTAGTGTGTACCCATGAAGTTCCCTTTCTCAACTCTGCTGGACTGAAACCAAAGAACACCTCTTCAGCACCTCTACAGGCCTTCCTTCAATAAGCTAAGAAAGTTAAAAAGAAATAAAAAATTTTCTCCCAATACCACCTGGCCCATAGTAATCTCTCTTCCTGGCCTTCCGGACAGAAAGGATTTCTGTTTTAGCTGTCTGTGATATAGACACCCTACCACTACCACAGCCTGCCTGTCTTAAGACCCTGAGAAAAAGTAGACAAAAACTGGAAAACTCACCCCCATATATTTGTTTTTCTGTTTTGATTCTCCTCCCCAAACTGTTGGCTTTTTTTCTTTACATTTAAAACTCATCCAATAGTTACAGGAAAAGTGCCATCAGAGCTTTTTTTTTTCAATGTTCCATAAGATTTTAGAGCTTTAAGGTTTTTTCTGTGTACATTAATTGATGTGAAGTAGTTCTTGAATCAATGATAATTAGTACCCGTCTTTGGCATTGTTATTGTAACATGAGTTCCATTTAACCTTTTTTTACTGTAACTATTTTATGTCAAATCAAGAAAAAATTTCATTCCTTTTCCAGTGTGTTTGTATGATTTCTCATTAACTGGATTATCAAACAATCCAAGAGACTTTTCATTGCTTCTATTTTTAAATGCGACCCTTCTGATAAAGTCCAGCTGTAGGCATAATTTGAAATCTTGTTCAGTTGCAATTTACTTCCTAATGACTGCATAACTTCTGCTTATGTCACTGTTCATTTTTTCTATTTGTTTTATATTCCATTAATTTTATCTGATTTTTATCAGCTCTTTATCACTGCATTTAAAGATGACAAAAGAAGATCCCCTTCAAAAATTCACAGAAATATCCTACAGAAATGTTCCAAAATGTCTTTCTGAGCTACAACTTTAAATAATGTATTTGATCTTTATTAGCTTTTGAATACGCTTTTTCTTGTTTTTGAGCTGTTTTTCTTCCAAGTTGTTGAAAAACATATTTTAGAATCCATAAAAGGTACTTAACCCTTGGGTTGTAAGGCATGAAGTTTTATGACAAATAACCCACTATATTATTTTTAAACTGTTTTTAAAATCCAAGTTGACATAAGTATTTAAAATACCCCATTTATGAGAGGAACCTAAAAAGAAAATAAGTGTCATAAAATACCAATGTGGTTAGCAATTGCGGAGGCAGAATTTTCCCTCACCAAGCTAAGGGTATAAGCTACCCGTGGCGCACATCCTGCACACTTACTAATATCTGTGGAAAGTGCTGGGAGCTCCTGTCCTCTCCTTTCAAACATTCGTGTTGTCAAACAGCCCTCAATGAGTGTTTTAAACTACAGGTTACTATTGTTTAAAAAAAATTCCAACATTGTTGAATAAAGCTAACAGGTCAGTGTTTAGTTTACAAAAATCCTAAAAACTACTCACTAAGTCTCCAATCACAGCCGTAGAGGTAACGGCCAACTGATCAGTGCTGGGCACACCTGACATAAAACGTACCATAATGAAGCACTATTTGGCATCATTTTTTCCTTGTTAACTTTTTATTATGGATGTTTTTTCCCATTATTTTAAATTATTCTTCATAACCTCTTTTTTTTTCATTTGGGACATCTGTCCAAGCTCTCATGTAAACATGAGTTAAATTCAGTATTTCCAGGACTTTTGTTATTTTTCATTATTTTAAACATGATGATTATTTTCATTTTTAACTCCTAACATGTCCTTTTAAAATGTACAAACTTCAGGAGCTGGAGATGTAACTCAGTGTTAAGAGTGCTGGGCAATTTAGTGAGTCCCTTTCTCAAAATAAGATACAAAAATTGCCTGGGGTTGTAGTTCAGTGTGAGGCCTTGGGTTCAATTCCCCAGCATGTATAAACCAGGCACGGTGGGGTACACCTGTAATCCCAACATTTGGAGGCTGAGGCAGGAGGACTGCCATGTATTCAACATCAGATTGGGCTACATAGTGAGCTCAGAACCAGTTTGAATTACAGAACGACTCTGTCTCAGCCTCCCAGAGTGCTGGGATTTCAGGTGTGTGCCAACATATCTAGTTTCCGATGTTTTGGGTTTTTTTCTTTTCTGATGGTGAAGATCAAACTCAAGTCCCCTCAAGACATGTGAGGCAAGCCCTCTCTAACACTGACCTACAAAGCCCACAATTAATACAAAAGTAATTTTTCATACAAAAGTAATTCATCCTACACATACATATAGATGGTTCTGCACATATCTTAAGAATGTTCTCATTCTTTTTTAGTGGTTTATTACATTTTATTGAAAAGACCCAGCATATTTTAACTATGCTGTTGATGAGCATTTAGATTTTTTCTGGTTGTTTATAAACAACACAATAGTTTATAATCTTGTACACATGCTATTTCTTCATGTGTCCATATACACTGGTAGCAAAGAATTTCTAGAACTAGAATTGATACATTTGAATCATTTGTAGGAAAATGGATATTTGAGATCCATCATGCTTAGCAAAATGAATCAGACAAGGAAGGTTAAATATCACATGGTTTCTCAAATATGAGAAAAAAGGAAAAGGGCAAAGTTACAGAGAGACGAAATGAAGGAGAAAGAACATACTTCGTGGAGAGCGAAAAGAGATGTGGGGGAGGGCTGAGCGCAGAAATGGGAAAAAAGGCAAAAATTATCAAATTGAGCTAAATCAATGTTCCAATTTATCAAATGGATTATTACTATTATGTATCATAAATACATACTAAAAATAATTTTTAGATTACTTATTAAAAAGAAGTAGAATTGCTGGGCTAAACAATAAATGCAGTTACAATTTGTAAAAGGCTTGCCAAATTGCCTTCCGTAGATGCTGTGCTAGATTACCTGCCCACCAGAAACATTTCTTCCTCTCCTAGGCAACACGGTTTATGATCAAATTTTAGATCTCAAATAATATGATAAATGTTTTTTAAAAGATCTCATAATTTGAATCTGTATCTTTAAAATTATGCCATGAAGTTGAATATTACTTCGTGTTTTTAAAAGAGCAATATTTACTTTCAAGTTTCGTTACTTGAAAAGTACTCAATGATTTCATCCTAAATCTGACTATTTTTTTTTTTCCTTCATGAGTGAAATCCTCCTACTGAGGGCCTGGGGGCATAGCTCAGTGGTTAGAATCCCTGCTTAAGATGCACCAGGCCCTGGGTTTGATTCCCCAGCACGTCAAAAGCTGGGCATGGTGTCACATGTCTAAAACTCAACACTCAGGAGGATATAGCAGGAGGATTGCCATGAGTTCCTGGCTAACCTGAGCTACATATTAGCAGCTGCTATTAAAACAATCATATAATATAAAATATTACACACTCCTAGAATAGAAAAGCCAGATCATCCACCACTTCTGGAACAATTCAAAATTCAATCTTTGAACTTAGGACATGTAAAGTTTCATTAAGGTGATTCATTAATTGAACTGGCAATCTCCAAAACATATGTCCTCAAGACTAACTGTTTCCTATTATCAAAGGTGAAAGTATAAAATATAAACATAGCAATCAAAATCAACAATTCTTGTGCTATTATTCAGCAATAAAGAAAATTTTTAGACTTAGGAAATTAGGAAATCTCTTTTTTAGTAAAATTTTGCTACGAAAGAGACCTTCTAAATATAAGTATTAACAAATAACATACAATAATATAAACTTTAATGTAGAATCCATAAATAACATTCTTACATTGATGCTGGTGTTGCAGCACCCATGTAAATAAATCTCATAAGTGGACATCAATAATTTTTTCTGTTCTGTGGAATTTCATTGTCAATATCAATCATTACTTTTCCATCATTGCTATAGAAGTTAATCTTACTAAATAAAACATAACACTTGGCCATATGTCAAAAGTCCTAGAACCATGACTGTTAAGTTTTCATTGATTGTGTGGAAATTAACTTAGTATTTTAGAGTTCCAAAACTCTAAGATACACTTAGAGTACAAAATACACTCTTTAATATCTGAATTTTCAGCAGTCTTTCACCTCTCTAGTCCCCAGCGATCCCCAGAAGTAACTATCTCACGTCACAGTAAGAAATGTCAATCAGTCCAACTGGCCAGTGCAGAGGACACTGGGTTCCTCGGCCCCTGGATGTCCTTTACAGTGGCACAGACTTCTGGAATTAAAAGGAAGCTACTGCAGGAGTGATTTAATCCAGACTTCTCTCTTCCTGCAAGGTTCTGCCTGAAATGTCTAAGACAGATGGTTTGTCCTTACAATTCACAAGGGACAGGGATTCTGCAATATTACTCTGGAGCCTTTTCTAATGTTTAATCACTATTACTGTCAGGTCAGTTTAAGTTCTTTCCTGCTAGTTCTTCCTCTATAGACATTGGAAACAGTTGGTCAGCAACCCTTTATAATCAGTTTTCCAATACACAAAGGCAGTTACCAAGGTGCCCTTCAGCCTTACTTTTTCTAGGGTATATAAATTATTTTCAATTTTCAATAATTTTCAATTATTTTTAATACATCAATATTCTATCTCATTAATTACTTCTTTAAACTTTTTTCCATTTGTGTTGTATCACTCCTAACATGATACTATTGTAAGTTCTTTTAACTGTAATGTATTTTACTTTCATTATGTTAGGGCATGGCAGAATTTTTTTCTTCTTAAATGGTGCTAGGGTTGAACTTGCCTCATGCATGGTAGGGAAGCACTGTACCACCAAGCTACATCCCCGGTCCTAAACTTTTATTTACTCATTAAATAAATGCTTATTTGGTGCCAACCAAAGGAAAAGACAGGCAAATCCCTCGATACATATTTCTGTACCAGAGAACAACAAAATATAACTGTGAACTTACACAACTATATGTTATGATAAAAATAAAGTATAATAACAAGAAAAAAAGGGATAAGCTGCTGTAATAAAGAGACGAAAAAAATTCAGTGATTTGAAAAAGGTATTTGTTTTCCTTGCCTAATACTCCAAGATGAATGCTTTGGATTATCAGGAAACCATCTCCATGAAATCCTTCACAGACCTCAGTCCTTCTGTCACCATACACCACCAATCCTAAGGTCACCGGCACTATCTGCACAAGGTAAACTGAGTCACCTCAAATTTCAGCAAGCAGGAGAAGACAGCTGAGGCGACGCTAGGCTCGGAAAAGGTACACAGCCTTTCTATTCCATTCTAGTGGAAAGAGCAGAGTTACTTGGCCACACTTGACAAGGAAGGCTAGGAAATGGAGGCTTGGCACAAACCCAGCGAAGACAAAGGATTTGGGGGTACCAAATGGGGTGTTGCAAACACTACTGATATTTCCTCCCAATGACCTCAGATAACCTTTCACATCTTTGTGTGTTTTTGCCTCCTAGGACAAACACTAAATTGTTTTTCACAGAGGCCCTTGGGACGTTGAATCCTATTTGTCAATGCTAGAAAGTTCCTGGGAATTTAATTTCTCCTATTTCACATCATTCCCAAGGGAACTGATGGGTGAAGGAGTAGGAAAGATCAGCTTCCTTTCTCTCTGGTCAGGACAACCCTGAAGCATAATTTAGATTCCAGAGGTCCCTTAAGACTGAGGCTGAACCTACCCTCTGTGGGAGTCAGCCTGAGATTCATCCTGGCTTGGCTGTCCTCTCTTTCCTGTCTTGCATTCTACATTCTGGTTCTCCTCAGGAGAACATCACTTTGGTTTGTTTGTTTCTCATTCATTCATTCATTCATTGTGGTTCTAGCCTCACTCTATGACTGAGCAATACTTCCATACCCAGAAGAAATTTGTTGGTAAGTTGCTTGCACACAAATCCTCATTTGATGGTCCAGTTTTAGGAAACCTAATCTAAGACAGGAGATAAAGGATTAAAGCACCACTTTGTGTAGCTGAGGATGGCCTCAAATTCACGATCCTCCTGCCTCACCACCGTCAGCTCAAAGGGAGTATTCTGATAAGTAAAAATTGTTTAGCTCCAGCTGTCACTACTACTCTGGAAAAAAAAAAAAAACACTAATATGTACTTTGTTGTTTTGTGAGATTCACACAGTTGTTGTGATATGAACATCTGCAACCTGTTCAAAAAGTGAGTGCATCTCTATCTTATTCTGTGATTAAATTAAGCTTCATAAAAGTAATGTCTTCCCATTGACTCCTTGAAGGTAAAAGGAATACAGATAAGTAAATGAGTTGTATGGGACACAAAAGTGCCTAGCAATTCTCAGCACCACACATACCCAACAGCCTTGGGACAATCCATCACAGCTTCTACAGTAACAAACACAGAACACAAGCTTCTGTCAGCCAATATAGCACCATGACCACTGTGCATTGTAGTACTAGCTGCAGCACCGTGGTAAACTCAGGGGCCTAGAGATGAGAAGGGAAGGGCTCTGGAGGGAGCCAGTGGCAAAAAACAAGCTGCTCGCATTTGGATGGTACTAATTTTAGCCAACTATGATTCTCCTCTATGAGTCTAATTAACAAATTAGCATAAAAGTTTATGCCTCACAGTATTTTTAGAATAATACTGAAGTATCTAAATATTAGATTCATTTTTGTGTTGCAGAATTACTACATTTTATATAAGTAATTGATTCAATAAGATAGAATTATAAGGACAGGGCTCTAATATAAAGTACCACTTTTAGCGAGGCACAGTGGTACATGCCTATAACCCAAGTTCAGAGGTCGAGGCAGGAAATCAAGTTCAAGTCCATCTTGACCAACTTAGTGAGACCCAGGCAGGAGGAGGAGGAGGAAGAGGAGGAAGAAATGGGAGCTGGGGGTATAGCTCAGTGGTAAACACTCTGAGTTCAAATCCAGAAAAACAAAACAAAAACAAAATAGAAAAGTAAACCAGGTATGGTGGCATACACCTGTAATCCTAGCATTCTAGGAGTCTGAGGCAGGAGGAGGTATAACTCAAGCCCAGACAGGACAATTTAGCAACTTAGCAAGACTCTGTCTCAAGATTTAAAAAAAGAACCTGAAGATGTAGTTCAGTGCAAAGGCTTGGGTTCAGTCACCAAAAGCATCACCACATGAAGGAAAGAATGAGTATTACTTTTGATAAATACAAAAAGCAGAAAAACACAGACGTTAATGTAATGTGAACTTGCATTGAAATTACAGATTACTGATTTTCTCAGAACTCTGAAGATTTCTTTATGACTCTGACCACAGACACAATTTCTTCTTGGAATCAGCTGATTAACGCCTCTCCCCCTCACTAAGGTAGGTATGTGAGGGCTGTTTCTGATCACTATCATGTTTCCCCAGCACTAAATGTAGTACCAGATACATAACAGGTTCTCCAAAACTATATGTTTATTTGATATATATATGTACTGAAATATTAATTCTCAAAATAATAGTCCTAAAAAGTCACCTAAAAAGCATAGTACAAATATGATCATTTAGTACTCTGTGTAATAAATTACAGAAAACGGACACAAGTGATTCTTGTCTACAGAAATGCAAATAAATTATAACCAGCAGAATGCAATTGATTATTGCTGTATGGGCAGACTGACTTTGCATCTGTTTATAAATTTATGAGGTGTGATCAAAATTCATGGTGAATGTTTAAAATATTAAATTTTGCTACAATAAATGGCCATCAATCCCCCTCAAAATAATTTCCCTCATTTTGAAAACACTTACCACTCTTGTTGCTTTTTGAAACAGTTCTGGAAGTCCTCTTTCATGAGTGTCTTCAGAAAGTGGATGCTACTGCCGAGGGCCACTCAACCGACAGCCAGGCTCACACCAACATCACAGTGTGTCCTCATGCATCTTATTCACCAGGTCTGGCACCACATGACTTCTGGCTCTTCCCCAAAATCAAAACTATCATGAAAAGTAAACATTCTGAACTGATTCAAGATATAGAAGCAGCCTCAACAGTAAATCTAGACACTCAGGAAGTAGGACCCGCAGAACTCTTCCAGGAAATAGCAAGAAAGAGGGGATAAGCATGTGAAAAGCTACAGGGATACTTGGAGAGAGATTAATGGCAGTGTGTTTTTTACTGTGAACATTTTATAATTTTAAACATTAACTCTATGATTCTAATGTGTTACAGAATTTAGAATTCATGTATTTACCCCAAAAAAGTTAAATTTTAGGTCATGTTAAATTTTTTACCAAAATAAATTTTTAAAAATAAAAAAGGAAGAAATAGAAAATAAAAAATTTTGACAAAACCACAAGTTGGTTCTCCAAGGCACATGCAAAAGGGAGGGGAAAGAACCGTGACACTGATACAGTGTGCACGTGCACAAAATTCTCAAGTTTAATGTAAGCATTGTACATTGCAAACACATGCTAATGAAATGAGGGAATCTTAAAAATTTTCACTTTATTTTTAAATTATGTCTCATATTTGCATCTAGATCTAGCATTCCCTAGTACCATATATTTTTGCTTCTTGAGTTCTATTTTGAATTGCTTGTCGTGTTTTACTGGTTCTCTCATTATTTCTTAAAGTATTTGATATATGTTCACTTTATATTTGTATGAGAGTCATAACGTTACCATATTTTTGAAAAAGACCTTTACCAAATTCACAACAACTTAATAACACCTTGAATCATGCTAATAGTTAGTCTACCTATGTTTGGAAAGTATATTGAGAATGCACTACATAAGAGCATCATGCTATGCTAAACATAATAACATGATGACTCCCAGGGCGGGAACTGAATACCTTCATGATACTTTAACAAAGAATTTCACTGGTGCCTGGCAAAGAGACTAGTAAATGTGTAATTCATGTATGCTTTGATTTTCATCATCACTGGCTTATGAGTTTACAAAGTCCTAGCTAGCATTTGAGGTACCAGAATCCCCTGTTCCAACTCCCCAGGATTTGCATACAAGAGAAATACTTCATCCAAACTATTCATGCGAATATTTCAGACTGTTCCAGTCTACAATTAACTTCACTTTTTTATTCTGTTTCTTTTTGTTGTCGTTATTTTGTTCCATTTCCTCTATTTTATATGAGTAGAAATCCTTAAAACTGGAAAAAGTGATAACTCAAATATTAGAATTCCAATTTGGTACATGCTCCAAGGAGTGCAAAAGGTTATAGTTTAAGGGAATACCAAAATTACTTCAGTTTTTTTCACACAAATGCCAAGACCTGTATCTGCTAATAAGTTTTGTCCAGCTTGGAAACCAAGCTCAACCACATAGTATGAGAACGCCAGATATACGACAATAAATATTTTTGGCACAGTTTCAAAGCTACATAATGCCAGACATAGACATGTAAAAGTAATGGCAAGAACTACAAAGATTATAAAAGAAATAAAATCACAGTTCGTAATTCATACGATTATGTTCAATAGCAAGCTTAGACAGCTATTCACATAATAAGATCCACATGGAAAAGCATTAGCGCATTTTGCTCTGAAAAAGATAGCAAATATTAAAATGGCTTCTAAAAGCAAAATTTTGTTGATCACTTGTAAATATATTTTTGCAAGCTTAAGAATAACTCAAATTGATACTGTGCTTCTTTATAAAAATCCAATTTCTGCTTCTCTTTTTTTTCATATACGAGAAAATTAAGTTAAGAAAAAATGCAATCTCAAAGACTGGAACATCTTTTAAGTGTTATCACTATTATTTGTAGGTTAAAATGGTAGTTCAGGGGAAATATTATTTCCCTAAAATTTAATAAATTCTGCATTGCCTTTAGGGAAAAGATGAGAGAAGTATACTTGTCAGATGTTCAAGCCTTGGTTTGACTTCTAGGTAAATTGTGAAGTTTGAAGCCAAAGTGAATAAAGTAGCCCGAGTAATTCTATTATTATACGCCCTCCATTGTCAGATGAGTGTATCAGGCCAAGTTTTAAGGGCAGGAATTCTAGCTCTACTCTGTGCTACTCAGAATATTTTATTTTAGCTCCAGGAAAATTGAACTAAACTTGTGATGGGTCTTATTTCCAGAGATAAAAGAAGCATGCTTTGGTATTTTCCTCTGCCTAGTTTATGGACCAGAAGTGGCCAGCCACCAGGGTGGGCTAATGAAAAGCAAGACTAAGAGGCAAAGCTAGTGAAGGAAGGAAGGAAGAAATTGTAGACTCTGAGATAAACTGTCAGTCCCTCAGGCAAGATAAGCCAGAACATTGCAGTGCCAACAGCAGTGAGCTCTAGTCAGTTCTCAGTCACAAACAGTACTTGTAAACTGAGGTGCATTTTTTCAAAAGGAATTTTGGCAGGATAGAAAATAATAGTTCAGTAGGTGAGCTGCAAATAGTCATAATTTTAAGATTTTATCCTAAATACAATAAAATACGATGGTTAGTACAGAAAGTCCATATCATGCTGAATTTTTAATTTTGTTGTGTAAAATATAACTCATGCTTTTGTTCCTTTTCATGCCAGTAAAAACTCGTAAGGTAGGATAAAGAACATAGCACCCATCAACGACTGTGGAAGAAAAATTAAAATGTTTAACGAATACTTATTTTCCTTTCAAATTTGCATGAATTTGTAAAATAACCCTCAAGTAAATTAGTACTATGTGTTTTGATGTATTGGCAGTGATACACACTTCATCCTAGATGTGGGTGAAAATGCTTATTAAGAAAAGACATTTTCCCATTCAGTCCTATTCCCATTTACACATGGGTCCCTTTAATGGATGTTGAGAGTCTTGATTTAGAACTTTTAATAGGCCTGTTTACATTTTGCAAATCTCTACCTTTGAAATGAAAATGCAGTGATCCTCCCATCTGCAGACAATTAAGACCAGCAGCCAAGTATAAAAGGGTGGAGAACTTTTAATGGGTGTTTATAGATTGGAAGCACCGACCCCCTTTTAAATGAAAGAGCCCTAAGATGAAATAGTAAGTGTTAAGGATAACCGTGAAATTCATTTAACCCCCCAAGCAGAAGATCTGTTATCAAAGAATTGGCAGGATTCTACACCTTTCAACTTAAGATTCTCAGCCTAAGGTCTTAGCAAAAGTACTTCGAAAAGAAGTATCTTATTTAGAAGTGTTTTTATTATAATTTCTTTGCTGTTGTAGGGTCAAAACACAAGCGAGCAGGAAGACCAACAGTAAGGTATGTGATATAAAAACAAATATTTCCATAAAAGCCTTGCCCTAGCAAAAAGAGAAATTCTTAGTAGGTTCAAGGTGGGAATTTAGGGAATAGTATTTTTTTTACAGGAAATACTGGTTAGGCGTTTTATATAGGGGGTTCTGCATTCATGAAGGGATAATTTGCTTTAAAATATGTGGGCAACCAGCCTAAATTCTCTAATTGAGTAGTTTGCTCATAACCCCAGGCCATTAAATGAATGTAAACTGTTACAGGCTTGGTAAGAAAATAGTCCCATTAGGATTTTTGTATTTGTATGCGGTTGTAGGTTAAGAGTAACTGTTTCCAAAATCATGGATTAATGAAAAGCTCTTTTTTCTGAGTTTGCAAATACCAGCTTTAAAATGTTCAAACCCAAACTAAGCCAAGGGTTCTTTTATTTTTTTCATATTTTTTACAAGTTAAAAATTTTTATGGTAAGATCAAGTCTCAACTAAAAGTTCTACTGTCGGTTATCGAGGAAAATGAGACACTTAATTGATTAGTTACTAATAATAAAGTAGAAAAGCCATATATACTTTTGATACCATCATTCAAATACATTGCTCATGTCCTAAATGTCCCCATATTGTCAACTGCCAAGGACTCCGATGTGTGAAATGGTCATGACTTTTAGAACAGAGAGATTCGTGTGGAAATTCAAGAGACATGTACACGTGTTTGTATTTCACCTGGTAAAGCTCACATGCCACGCGTGCTGTGTCTATCCTGGTGTCGTTGAGAAGGAGGATGCCCTTCCACGCGCAGCTGCTTACACTCGTGCTCTGGGCTCCTCCTCATAACGGATCCTTACAGCTAAACCATTTGCTTCCTTCCCTTTCCCAGTCCCCGCTAACGCGTAGTGGTGTGCTCTGTACTAAGATCAACACATGTACACATCACAGAGCAGTGCAAGGAAGGAGCACAGGTTTGACTTTTTCATTACATGCCTGCAATTCCAACTGTCTGGGACACCGTCAGGGGAGGATCACAGGTTCAAACCCGCCTTGGGCGATTTAACAATTTAGCAAGACATTGTCTCAAAATATAAAGATAAAAAAAAAGAGCCCTGGTTGCAGTCCTCGGTTCCAAATAAAAGACTATATGATATTCCTCAATCAGCTGGGTGAAGTGGCACACGCTTGTAATCCCAGCTACTTGGGAGGCTGAGGCGGGAAGATCATGAGTTTGAGGTCCACCTGGGCAAGCTAGCAAGACCTTGTCTCAAAATGAAATAAACAGAGTTAAAGACGTTACCTCAGTGATAGTGACTGCCTAAAATGCATTGATTTCCGTTCAAGCCTTGGTACCAAACAAATCAATAACTAAATGTACACAGAATAAATTCTGTCAAAGGAGGAGAATTATCTGACCAAATCTATCAGGTAAATGTAACAGATGTACTCATGATTGAAATATTTTATGTATCTTTCTCATCCTCTATATCCCTTTGAAAGTGGCTGTAGCACTTCTAAGGTCAGGGATGCTCGTATTATACCAAATCTTTTATTTTTCCCAAGAGTTATTATTTTTATTAGTCTGTATTTGCAACATACAATAGTTACATGAAACTTGAGGAATTGGTGCTCCTACATATCGCATCAATGTCACATTCACTCACCCCTCCTTTCCCAGCCTCTCCCCCTCCCACATCCTGAAATCTTTTAAAATTTGAAGTGTAAGTAGACAGAGGAAGGGAACAAAGAAGAGGGAAAAAGGAAGTGTGAGGACAGGCAATGGAGGCATGGACATGACCAAAATGTGTCACATGCATGCGTGAGGAGCCCCAATGAAATAATATTTCATAAAATCCATATGCACGAAAAAATTAAGGTGCAAAAGAACTTTTCTTAACAACTAGATTGAGAATGAAAAATCACAGTGAGACCTTAATGACAATTTCTTGTCTGGGACAGGGCTTGGTGTTTTGTTTTTATTTTTGTTTTGTTTTTTTTTTTTTTTGGTTGGTTGGTTGGTTGGTTGGGTTTTTTTTTTTTTTTTTTTGATACTAGAGATTGATCCCAGGATGCACTCCCACTGAACTACAATTCTAGCTTGTTCTATTATACAATTTGAGACAGGGTCTCAGTAAATTTCCCAGGCTGGCCTCAAATTCTTGATCCTCCTGCCTCACCTTCCCCAGTCATTGGGATCACAGGCATGTGCCCCCATGCCCAGGTAGGTGAGCCCTCGAAAGAGTAAATGTTCCAATTTTCCTGTGTTTTGTCTTACATGTACAATACTTTTAACAAATATTTTAGTTGAATGAGAAAGAAAAAAGGAAAACAAAGCTGACCATGATGCAATGGTTAGCTTGACAGAAAGGAAGCATCACACATGGAAATATTTGTTCCTTCACATGTACTGAAACATGGCTGAAAAGAGTTGCCTTCTAAGTAATCACTGAAGTCACAGGACAGAGCTTCACTATAGCATTTGCTCTTTTCTCTATGTTTGGAATTTTCCACACTTAAATGTTCATGGGGGAAAAAGAGAAAGGGTTTTCTTTTTTTGAGGTTTATAGTATAGATAAAGTAGCATTTGAAAACTTCCTATTTTGTGATCAACACTTGGAGAATGGCTGAAGAATGTTTTCTCTGGGAAAGATTTACTAGGGGAAGGGATATTGGTGTGATATCTGCCGCATGTAATGATAGCAACAAGGTAGAACGGGAAAGAAAGGGAAGCCACAATGGCGGGGCAGGGCAGCATTCTGAGCATGGTGGGTATTTGAACATTACAAGACTTAGTTTTTCTGATGCTTCACCACCTCATTAACCTATGTGTCATTCTGAAGCTTTTTGCCATGCTCTGATGATTAAAGACTCGCTTGCTAACAACACAACATTTTAAATGCAAGCTCTTCCCTGGAGTCATGGTGAATTAATTTTCAATTAGTTTTCATTAATGAACTTCATTTTTATGGGCCTAATTTAATTGCTGTCCAGCTTCAGGAAACTCAGCAAGGACTTCAGTGAGGTAGGGGGAGGGAGTGTTGTAAGAATAAGAATATCCTGAGCCTTCATCAGAAGACCTTCTTTCAATCATTGAACCAGAAATTATGTCTAAATTACGGATCAAGCACTCACCCACAGAATCCACACATCTTTCCATGGTCCTGAGAGGCATGTTTATTGCTAGCTGCATTTGGTGTTTATCTGGAGGAAAAAGGTGAGTTTTATGGAGGGAAAAAAGAATGATGGAAAGTTCCACAGAAATTGACAAGGAAAAGGAATCATTTTCTCTTACAAAGGAAAAAGAGACCAAAGATACCTATGATGGTCTTACTACCACAATTAGGTCTTTATCTTCAGTGAGCAGACAAAAGGCCAACAACTAGGTCACTTCCCCATCTTTCCTCAGAGAGAAGGCCGGCTATCACATGCCTCAGAACCTTCTTGTGTCTGTAGAGAAACTAGCCATCAAGTATTTCTATAAGCATCACTGTTAAAATCAGAGTAGGCTACTGCAATCCCTTGAGAAATATTGAGTAATATTTGCAGATTGTTCAAAACTATTTCATCCTGTTGTTAATATGTTTTTAAATCTGTCTGCCATGTAGAAATTCTATGCTGAGTTGTTTCCAAATGGGACTAATGCTAAATTTCTTTTTACTTACGGAGTTTTAAGTCATCATAAATTAGTATCACATAAAGACCTTCCTTAGCTGTTTTACAAGACATATATATGCATATTATATAGAGATCCATATTACAAAGAATAATATATTACATCTCATAGACTCTGCTCCCAAGTCTTACAGGTTAGGAAAATAGGTCACACTCTTTCTATCCCTTCCTCTCATGTAAAAAGATGTAGTCTGGATTTCCTATATTCAAATCATATAAGTCTATAATGGTTCATAGTTAATCTCAGATAAATCTAATGAATACAGACAGACTACATAGTAAAACCATTGTTCTTGGGTTGCTAATGAAGGGCTAACAGCCTGAGTAGCATGCGCATGAGCCGACACTCTAATGACTTCCCAGAAAGCCTGTGTGACGCTCTGAGCCACAGGACGAGAGAAGGTTTGGGTGCCTTCTGCACCACCTGCAGCACTGTATCTGTGGCTTGTGAAGTACCTAACACCCCACAGCTCGGGACCCGCCTTTATAAATGGTTCCTTGCCTTTTCTTTTTACTTTTTAAATTTAAATGTATTTCTACATAAAACCATAAAAAACATGGTATTTGAATTTTTATGGAGTACCACGTGATATTTTCATATATGTCTAGATTGCATAATGTTTAAATCAGAACAAACATACCTATCTCTCCAAATACTTATCATTTCTTTATGGTGAAAGTTTTCAAAATCCCTTCATCTAGCTTTTTGCAGTGTAAAGTATGTATTACTATAGTTACAAAAGCACTCCAGAACTCATCTTTATAAAATTCAGTCCAGGGCTGGGGGAGCAGGAGAGGGTAGAGAAGTAAAAATGATTAAGATGCACCAATTCCTCAGGCAGAATGTTATGAGTTATTATTATGAATCACAAGTACATGCTAGTAAAAACAATAATTTGGGTAAAAATTACAATACAAATAAAATTCAGTCCACATTTTCTTCCTCATGATTTTCCATGGAAACCTATGTTTGTTGATAATTTCACCCTTTTGCATCTGTTCTTGAAGAGGCCCACATGAGGAAGTGCATCATGCTTTCAAGATTATGAAGATAGTCGATTTTATCTTGTCGCTTTGACTTAAAAATAAATAAGGCCCATTTCCTCGTGGTGGTGACTGTTCCCTTTGCATGAAAATGAGCGTTCCACTATCCCTTCAGTCTGGGGGGGGGGGGGTTTGGGGGGGAGATAGCGAACAGAAAATAATTCAAATAATTCAGTGGAAATTTTAAGCACGCAGGATGTGTGGAACGGGGACAATCACAACAGTCATAAACCTCAGCTGTTGTTTTAGTTTCTTCATTTGCTGTCTTCATCAGAAGCAGTTTCTCTATGTTGTTGACTGATTTTTTTGTGTGGGGGGGAAATATCTCAGATTCAGTTCTTTTTCCACGAGGGTTGTCTTTGAAGTGTTTGTGGACATTCTATTCTTTTCAACAGAAAGGTGGAAGAATGAAACCAGGAATCTTACGTAATGACATAGGACAATGACTCCTACAGAACTCAGCAAGAAACTCCGCAGATGAAATGCTTTATTATATAAGTCAAAAGATCTGAAACATCCTATACAGTTTATAACGCAATTTATAAAATGATAAAGAACTATAAATAATAAAACTGAATTAACAAAGTGCAGGGGGAATCTCAAAATAAAATCAGGCCTACTAGTTAATATAATGAATTAAAGATAATGTGTCAGAGCATTTAGCATTAATCTTTAATAAATGTATGTTTTTCCATCTTTTTTGTGGTACTGAGGATTGAACCCAGGGCCTTTATATTAGAATATATATCCAGCTCTTTTATTTTTTATTTAAAAACAGGGTCTTGCTAAGTCACTAAGTTGCCCAGCCTAGGCTCAAAATTGCAATCCTTCTACCTCTATCTCCCAGAGCGTCAGGGTTACAGGAGCATGTCACCACGTTCAGCTAATTCATATGAATCTGATAAAGTATTGGACAGACCAGAGTAGAAAGAGATTAGATTTTAGAGTCAGACAGGTCAGAACAAATCTCACTCCTGACTATGTGAACAGGTCTGGATGAGTTTCTTTAATTCTGTCTCCTATTTATTGTGGGCAAAGTACAAATAATAATAATAATAACGCTCACATTATAAAGCTTTTGTCTGGGATTAAGATACCAGATAAAACATTTTGCATGAGACAAGAACTCAACATTCATGGACTATGGCAATTTACAGGAGCAAGTAAGAGTCTCTCGAAGGATGAGGGAAGTTATCTTACAAAGTCATCTCATTAATAAAGTCATGGTAACATTTTAATTAAAAATCACTAATAAATTGACATACATAACCAAATATGAATTGTGTGGCTGACAGTATTCAGGCTGCATTAGCCACCAATTCAAAAAATTGATAAGCTGTCACCTATTTCCAAATCTCAACTTGTGCCACAAAAATCAAGTGTCTGAAATCATTTTGCCATGATCCACTGAAAGTTCAGATTCTTTGGTCTATCCTTTGTTCTAAACTTTTCTGAGTTAAAATCAACAATACTGTACATGCTCTGCTCTGCCCCTGAATGAAGCCTAAATGGATACGTGTGCTTTTATTAGGTCAGCTGGGAAAATAAAAATAAAGTTCCCTGCAGCCATGCACCTGTTTGCTAAATATTCCAATGTGGCAAATGTCAACTCCCTTAAAAGTTCCACTGTGAAACTGGCACTGTAAGGACATTTTCTTAAACACAACATGATGTGGATTTTTTTCCTTACCTGTTATATCGTTTTCTAAAACATTAAAGGATTTTTCTCAGGCTTCTCTTAGTTATAATGTGTTTATAATACGGGTGATTTTTATCATTTTAATGTCTTTTAGACACCATCAAACTATAGTAGCTGAGAGTCAAATTGTATTGCCAGAAAAAGCAATGAAAGCGAACCAAGAAAAACTACAAAATCTGGGGCAAAACTAATAGAAAGTTATTGCCTCCATCTAGCCTAATAAAATATTAATTACTTTTTTCTTTTCATTTGGAAGCAGTACTACATGTACATATTTTCAAAAATTAAAGTTTCTACAGGATTTGTTCACCTACTGATCGTCCAGTTAAACTCGACTCTTCAAGGCAGAATTCAACCATGTACATTAGAAATGTAATTGCGTTTGCATTTGCTTTACCCAATAACAAGGCAGGGAGATAGATCAAAAAGAAATGTTTACTTCTGACTTAATACATACATATTTTATGTATTATATTTAATATTATAACCTTAGTTAATAATAGAGTATATTAAATCAGAAGTAAACAAGTGAGTAGAAATCAGCTATTTTGATGTAGTTTTGAAGAAAATATCTAGCACAAGAGGAGTGGGACTATAAAAAGACGATTAAGAGACGCTCTACCCTAGACATGGTAGCACACACCTATAATCCCAGCTACTCAGGAGGCTGAAGCAGGAGGATTGCAAGCCAGTCTGGGCAACTTTGTGAGACTATGCCTCAAAATGAAATAAAAGAAGGAGTAAAGACATATCACACCTCCTTGGGGTCAATCTCCAACACCAAGAAGAAAAGTTCTGATATCATTTTACTGAAGTTACTACATATATATGAGGTCAAAAGTAGAATCGAAGCAAATACTCTAAAATTGTGTCTAACAAGGCCAAAATAATCAGATTCCTTTACAGGCACAGCAATGTAACTTACACGTTCCCGTGTCCCTAATATTCTGCATAATGAAGTGGCTTCTGAACCACAAAGCAGTACAATCATGTTTGACTGAGGCTAATGACAACAGCATCTTATTATATTCTATTTCCTTGAAATGTATGATCCAGAGTTAAAAGCTTCATATGTATAACTATGTTTTTGCTACTCGGATCATTAAACTAATCATACTATTTCATTTTCCTTATCTTATTTTAAAAATTTCCTTATGTTTAACCCTGAAATAAGAAAGCCTACGGAGAAGAAAAATGATCCTTGCTTTTGTAGCTTTTTAAGGAAGAATTCGGTCCTCATTTTTAAGTATGCAAGGATTAATATTGCCTTAAAATATACTACACGATTTTATAGTCTTTTTTAGTTTTTCCTAATAAGCAAATAACATGTAATCAAACACAGGCATTTTCTTAGAAGATTTTGATTCTATGAACATAGTATCTCAAATGCAATACATGTATTTCAATTGGCTGAAGTATAATTGTTTAAATATTTTCACAAGAAAAAAAACACTCATTAGTAAATAAGCAATTATGCCAAGATATCATGATGTATATTGAATGTTCATGGGGCTCTGTTTTATGAGTTAACAATTTAATGCCATTGTTTTTAATTTTATTAATTTCTAATTAATAGTGAATTCTCTCTTTTCTTAAATCCACTTTAGTAAATAATGTACTATACGTGGTTTCAATAACTACCTTAGACCTCTCTCTCTTTAAATCTAATTTGGAAGGTAAATTGTTACATTAAAAACCTATTTTCAGAGGTCTTACTGATAATTGTAAAAAAAATACATATATGCTTTGATTAGAGTTTTAAAATATTTTAAGCAGATTAGTTCCACCAGTGTTAAGTTTTAAGATACAAATTTCCATGTATCAATCTTAGACTATTACTGTTTTGACAGACCGAGACCAAAAGAATCAAGGAAACATGCAGTTAACCCAGAAAAATACTGTATCATCCTCTGGTCAGACACCACAGGGTAAGTTACGAGAGCCACTAACACTACATTCTGTTGTGTCAATGTGACATACATAGGGTGGGCTTCCAGAATGAATAACATTTTGCTGCCTACTGGTCTGTGTCATAGTCTCAGTGTAGTTTTCTGAAGGTCATGCGGGCGAGGGAGCTTAAAATATTTTATGTATTTTCATCAGTACTTTTGAAAGCATATGATGCACTACACAATTTTAGATATGTGTATTTTGTATTTGTTCTGTTTTCTTTATAGTTCTCTTTCGTATAGTTACTCCCTTCTTTTTGAAACATTTTCTCTGTTTTCTTGCTTTAGCCAATCTGCATTTTTGAAAGGATGTGTAAAAAACAGATGAGTGAAGTTATGAATGTGTTCAGTTGTGCTGTTTCTCACACCTGACCTAGTTAGCTGGGAGTTTCCCCTGACCTTTCACACACACAGGGAAGGCTCCAATTTTGTTGGAGACACACAGGATACCCTTGACTCACAGTGTAACTGGAGTCACTCTCACTTAACTTCAGCTTATAAAAATGTTCAGTTTATGCTTTAGAATGTGTTCTCTATATAAGTCAAATTTTAATATGACTCTACAATATAAAACATGCTTCTAAACCATTGGGAAGAGCGCAAACTCTTACCTCAAACTCCACGTAGCTAAGTCACTATGTGGTACTGGCTGCTTACAAAATGAAACCAAGGCTTTCAACGTGATATGCCCTCAACCTCAATGTCCACGCATCCAATTGCTAAATGTTAATTAGGATACCATCTGTGGCTTCAATAAATAAAAGCGAGGCATGGCCATCTGAGTCTAAAGCAGCTATCAGCCCTTGGTTACACCACTGAACAAGATAGCAGTAGTACTTAGCTCCATGCCTCCACTTACCCCCAAAACGTTCAGTAGACAATAAATACACACTCGGAAACAAAGTATTGCCCTGTCTTTTGGGTTTAGAAGGACCTTAGTTATGTACTACTCTTCAAGACACACAGATAAGGAGATTTTTTCCATCCAAGATCACCAAGGACAGCGCACAGTGACTCCAGCCGAGCTCAGGTCCTTTTTATAGTCCGTGACACTACAAAACACAGACTCAACTTCCCCAGGTGAAGGATGTGTAAAAGATTGTGAGTAGCTTTTTTCTCTTCTTGGAGCAAGGGAAGAACTCGGATATCAAGTGAGCAGGAACACTGGCTCTGGATTAAACAACCTGGTTTGAATCTCACACATTGCTAGATGGTGGCTTTGGGCAAGCTAATTAAGTTCATCTCCACTTTTTGAACTAGTTAATAATTTCATGGGACTAAAACACAAGAATATATTGTATATAAACTATCTAATACATGCTTAGCACGCAGTGGGTGTTGGTCATCATTCATTCACACATTCAACAAACATTGAGCACTTCATGAATGGATAGATAAACTGAGGCACAAAAGTGTTGGTAGAAATGGAAAGTGTGACATTGTTATTGTATCATTACTGTGTGATATTGTTAGGCAGTTATGGAAATGTGTTCAGTTTGTGGCATGTTAACTCCAAAAATCCTTGGAGTCTTCCAAGTGACAAACATCTTTCTATATGCTAATAGGTTGGCTGTTGGCTGGTAGCCCTAAGGCAGCCTCCAGGTAAAGGCTGGTCACCAAAAAGACTAAGGCAGAATTAGGTTAGGACTTTCTGCTCCACCCTCAAACCACCAGAGAGGACAGACTAAAGGTTAAGTTGATCACCAGTGGCCAGTGATTTAATCAATAATGTCTATGTCATCGGACTCCCACAAACACACTCAGCTCAGAGCTCTTCAAACAGCAAAACCTGTGCAGGGTGATGGAGGACGGTGTGTCCTGAGAGGATGAGAAATCTGTGCCCATTTTCCCATATCTTACCCTATGTATTTCTTCATCTGTATCATTTCTAAGTTTTGTAATAAACTGAGAAATATATTTTCCTGAATTCCGTGAGCTGCTGTAGCAATTTAATAGGATTAAAAGGGGGGGGGGGGGGGTGGAGTTTGGGGACAAAATTTACAGTCAGTCAAAACGGAAGAAAACAATCTGCAATCTGGGGCATGTGATTGGCATCTCAAGCAAGGAAAATCTTTGGGTACAGAGCCCTCAAACTGTAGAATTTAACATTATCTGTAGATGGATGGACTCTGAATTGAATCAAACTAAAAGACATTCAGCAGGTGTTCACTGCTAAAGACCACTTTGTTGGTGTGTGAGGAAAAACTCACACACATCTAAGGTCACAAAATTATTTTGTGTTGTGAAAATATGAGAGAAACCAAGCTTGTTATTCCTATAATTTCACAAAGTCATTATTTAATATGTTTGAAAGATTTCAGGTACATCTGTAATGTTTTTATGACCAAGACAGAGTAAGATTGAGAAATAAGGGCTACTCACCAAAAAGCTAGCACAACTTAAAGTCCTCCCCAAAATCCACCTCGTTGCTTTACTTGTTTCTTACTCAATCTAAAAAAACAGATTTGTCATCAGCTAAAAGCTTATCATTTTTATTTAACTGTTATTGTGGTTGGGATCCGGAATGTCCCCAAAAAGTCACATGTATTTGAATATTATAGATTGTCTATGAAACCACGTGCTATTGGGAGATTGGGCCCTAGTATGGAGTGGTGGATTTCAGGCATGTTAATTGGATTACAATCAGATAAATTGGATTATAGGCATGTAGTGGGGGCTTACCACACCTTCCACACCTGGACCCAGAAGGGGCTGATCACTGGAATGGGACCTGGAAGGATATATAAGCTGCTTCCTGCCTTCCTTGAGGACTAGTCTCAACTTGCCTTGACCTAGCTTCCTGTTTATGATGTCATGAGAAGCTGCCTCCACCTCTGCCTCTGCCTTGTACTTCCACTACTGCCAGCTGCCCCTGAATGGACTGTGACCTTCTGAAACTGTGAGCTAAAATAAACCTTTCCTCCCCTAAACCTGTGGGTGTTGAGCATTGAGTCACATCAATGAAAAAGTAACTAAGACAAGTGTCCATATTGTCTTTATTTCATCATTCGGTTGGAACCGTATGAATTTTAAACAGTACTAAAGATAGATAGTGAGTGAGGGCAGGAGAAGAAAAGATGCCTTTGGATTATTTTTTCAAATTATTTGGTTATGCTGAATCATTGCCTAAAAAGTGAAACTATTTCATTGAATACATTAGACCGAATTCATCAATCAAATGTTGATAAGAGATTCTCTATGGAGCAAGTATCACCCAAAGTTTGAATTTTTAAAGCACTTACTAAATTGAAACGTTTAGTTATTGCAAGCACAAAATCACATCATAGATAAAAATATTCTTACAGTGAGCATGGTAATACATGTCTATAATTCCAGCACTTGACAGACTGAAGCAGAATTGTAAACTTAAGATTAGTCTGAGCTACACAGAAAGTTTAAGACTAGCCTGTCATACACAAAGAGGCCCTGTCTCAAACAAGTCAAAATAGACTATCCAATGAGGGCACAGGCTGGGAACATATTAAATAGATCATGAAAGAGCACTTGCCTAGCATGTTCAAAGTCCTGAATTCAATCCCTAATGCCAGAGGGAACAAAAGGGGGGGGGGGGGGAAGACTATAAAATGAAATAAAATTAAATACAAATGTTTTCACTTATTTTAATAGAAATCTACATATGTATACTTTAGTTGTTATGCATAGTACAAACATGTGGTTGTTACAAAGTGTTAAAATTAGCAAATACTGGTTAACAAACACTTTGTTGTTGACTCAGGACTAATGGAACCATGAATATTTTTGCCTCTGAAAGGACAGAAAATAATTCCTTTAAGGCTGTCTGAATCACAACTATTTTTGTTATACTCTAAAAATGAACTTTCTAAATGTCTTTAACTAGAAAACTAAGATACGGAGGGATAGAGTCGACTTCCTTGGAAGGATAAGCATTTTAAAATATTAAGCTTTATTCTTCTTAAACTTTATTTGAAAACTGAATGAAAATTGATAAGAAAGCAGAATTTCCAATAGCAAGGGTCAAAACGCATTTTGAGTAACAGCAGTTTCATCAACTTATAATCAATCCTTCAGTGCAGATAAAAACCGCCTTATAGCCTTGGTTTCATGATTATGCATTCCTGATGCAGATAATTTATCACAAAAAGGGAAGATAGTCCTGGTCCATGTAGATGCACTTAAATTTTACTCTGCTTTGAAATATAACCTTGAGAATAAGAGAGTGAAAATGAGTATTACTACAGGTGATGATGTAATTTATACTAATAGCGGGTCTTTTAATTCATATACTTCCTGAGTATCGTTCTGTTGCACTTAGCTGGTTTTGGTCACATCATAATACAGTTGTGAGTTTAGAATTCACTTTTATATCCTAGCTTCTCTGGTACTTTGCCTTTGTGTGTGTGTGTGTGTGTGTGTGTGTGTGTGTGTGTGTGTGTGTGTGTGCATGCTGGGGATTGAACCCAGGACCCACAGCATGCCAAGGCAACAGTTCTGCCATTGAGCCACAGTCCTTCAAAAAATTCTTTTGAACAGAATCTCACTAAGTTTCCCAGATTGGCCTTGAACTTGCTATCCTTCTGTTCTGGCATCCTGAGTAGCTCAGGTTACAGGCATGTGCTAGCACACCTGGATACCAGGTCCATTTTAAAGCTAATTGTCTTTTTTTATCATCTCAATTAATGCACAGAATGTCTTTGACAAAATCCAATATGCATTCATGATTTTTAAAAATGAAAATAGGTATAGGAGGATCTTACCTCAAAGTGATGGGAGACATATATGCCAAACCTACTGAAAATACCATGATCAATGGGAGAAATTGAAAGCATTTCCCTAAAATCAGAAACACAACAAAGCTGTCCACTTATACCACTCCTGTTCCACACAGTTCTATAAACCTTAGCCAGAGCGATCAGGCAAGAGAGTGAGATAAAGGGAGAGTCAGACTATCGTTATTTTCAGATGTCATGTTTCTATAAACAGGAGACCCCAAAAGCTCCATCACAAAACGCTTAGAAGTAATTGACAAATTATAAGTTACAAAATTAATACAAAAAAATCAATAGCATTTCTCTACACTAACAATGAACTCATTGCAAAAGAGCTGAAAATAATCCCATTCTCAATAGCCCCTCAGAAAATTAAATACCTAGGAGTAAATCTAAGGAAGTGAAGGACCTCTACAAAGAAAACTATATCATGCTGAAAAAAAAAAAAAAAACTGAAGAGGATGTTAAAAAATGGAAAGACAGCCCTGTTCCCGGATAGGCAGAATTAATAGTTAAAATGACTATACTGCCAAAACTGATTTACAGAGAAGCTAACTGTCTAATTACTTAATCGTTGTTGGGATAACATGTCTGACATCTGCAACTTAAGGGAGGAAAGATTTATTTTAGCTCAGTTTCAGAAGGTCTCATACAATTCAGGAATCAGCCAGCAACAGGGAAGGCACATGGCAAAGGCTGAAGAGTTGAACGGAAGAAAGGCAGGAGCCAAGTGACTCTTGTGCCTCAGGCAGGGCTGGAGCTTTCCCAGGAAGAAGCTGTAGCAATGTTTCTTCTTCCTTCCTTTACTAAATTCAAACTGCCAGTTGGGACCCACACCCAGAGCGGGTGCTTCTCCTTCAACTCCTGGCCCACAGGTTGAAAGCTCTGCCCTGGAACCACACTCTCATCTCAACTAATGGACACAACTCCTCCACATCAAAACGCAAGTACCTATCCCCTCCAGCCATGCCCTACCTCCAAGTCACACACTGTTCCAGTTACCACACTACATCCAAATACATGAGAATTGGGGGGGGGGGGGGGGGGATTTGAGATCAAACCATAGCACTAAGCAAAATAAGAATTCATGTTGCTGAATAGGAATTGAGATGAGCTAACTTGCTCATCCCTTATTTTTACAGAATATGTGCTGGCTGGGAACTTGTGCTGAGGAAAAATTGTGGTCCCAGATCTCATATTGCTTAGAGCCTAGTGGAGGAGCTAGATTTTTTAACAAATAGTTAGCAAAATAAGTATATAGTTTATATATGATAAGCATTATGAAAAATGAACCAGAAAAAAATTCTTTCTTTTAATTTGGGAGATAAGAAACAATCTTGATGGCATTATGACTTGATACCTGAGGCACTAGCTGGTCTGTCCAAATATGATTTTCTCTTGGCCACCAAAAAATATTCCATCATTAGGTAAGAGAATGAAGCAAATAAAATCCATATTAAAAAGGAAGGAGTTAAACTATTCTTATTTGTAGATGACACAATACTCTACATAGAAGACATCAAAAACTCCAAGTCTCTTAAAATTAATAAATTCAGCCAAGTTGAAAGATACAAAATTAATACAAACAAACCAGTAGCATTCCTCTACACTAATAATGAACTCACTGAGAAAGAGCTGAGAATAATCTCATTTTCAATAGCACCTCAAAAAATCAAATACCTAGGAATGAAACTAACCAAGGAAGTGAAGCACCTCTATACTGAAAACTACATTATGCTGAAGAAAGAACTTGAAGAGGACAATAGAAATTGGAAAGACAGCCCTTGCTCCTGGATGGGCAGAATTAATATTATCAACATGGCTGTACTGCCAAAACTGATACAGATTCAATATAATTTCTATCAAAATACCAACAATATTTTTCATAGAACTTGAGAAAAAAAACCGAAAATGTATATAAAACCAAAAGAGACCCAAAATAGCTAAAACGATCCTGAGCAACAAGACAAAAGCAGGTGGCTTTATGATTCCAGACATCAAGTTCTATTACAAAGCAACAGTGTTTAAAATCATACAATATTGGCACAAAAGTAGATAGGTTGCACAATGGAACCGAACAGAGGATCCAGAGATAACATCAGCTATCTGATCTTTGACAATGGAGCCAAAAACACAGCCTAAAGAAAGCATAGCCTTTTCAATAAATGGTGCTGTGAGAACTGGTTATCCACACATTCAGAAGAGTGAATCTAGACCCACACCTGTGACCATGTACTAAAATGAAATCTAAATGGATCAAAGACCTAGATACCTAAGTGGAAACACAGACGTTTCTGGAAAATAAAAAAAAAGTAAAACTTTTTTCCCCCAAACTCACCACCCACCTTCCCATGACTGGCCTCTCAAAACTCTCGAAGATAGAGGTATGGGCAAAAACTTTCTCAATAGGACACCTGAAGCAAAAGAAATATTCCCCAAAACTAACAAATAGGATCATGGCAAATTAAAAAGCTTCTACGCAGCAAAGGAAACAATTAACAGAGTGAAAAAAGAACCAGTGGAGTGGGAAAAAAATCTTCTACCTACATCTCAGACAGGAGGCTAATAACTAACATAAAAAAACTGAAAAAAAGACCTCTCAAAATCAAAGAACCAATTAAAATATAGGCAAATGACCTAAATATTGACAGTTCTCAGAAGTACAAATGGCTGATAAATACATGAAAAATGTTCAACATCCTTAGCCATTAGAGAAATGCAAACCAAACAACACTCAGATACCATCTTGGTCCAATAAGATTCTCTTTTATCAAGAACTCAAAAAGTAATAGATGCTGGCAAAGGTGTGGGGGAAAAGGAACACTTTAACATTAGTGGTGAGACTATAAACTGGTAAAATCAAGCAGTATGGGGATTCCTCAAAAATTGAAAATAGATACCCCATTTGACTCAGAGATACCTCTTTTAGGTATCTCTCCAGAAGAGTTAAAAGTACCACATACAGAGACATGAATACTCATGTTTATAGCAGCAAAACTAATGGTAGGTAAATCAAGTAAGAAGTGAACATATCCATCAATAGACCAATGGATATATATTACACATACACACAAAATGGAGTACTACTCTGCCATAAATACAGATAGAGATGAATCATTTGCAGGTAAATGGATACAACTTGAGATTGCTATGCTTACTGAAGTAAGATTCAGAAGATTAAATATCACATGATTTCTCTAATTGAGAAAACCAGGCTATAAATAAATAAGAATAAAATGAGTGAGATATTGAGAGATATTGAGGGAGGAAGGGAGAGAGAAAGGGGACAGAGAAAGAAATGGGAAGTTGTTGCAATATGTATATGCACAGGATTCTCAAGCTTAACGTAACCCTTGTGAATCGTGTATACATACTAAAAAAAAATGATGGGAAGTATTTCATCACTAATGAAAAGGATTCTAAACAGACAAAATAGCCTCATAGAAAATCCCAAAGCAGAAAAGCGTGAGATAGAACGTTGGATACATCTTGTCCCCCACTTAGGCCCGTTCCTTGAGCCTTCTAAGAACACTGGTTAACTCTAGAGCTGCACTTTCTGCCTATGGTATTTCTTCTATCTGAAATCTACCTATCGAATCCTACGATCCTTCAAAGTCTCCTTGAGTATTGTACTTCCTCTTTCTCCACAAGCCTTTCCTCACCACTCTTAACCTCCATGTGGCCCTCTTCTTGTTGACCATGAACAATTTCTTATAATTTTTATTTCAGCGTCTGCTGTATCACTCAACACATACTAACCTGTTCTCCAATGCACGTTTGTACCCTCCATGCCTGTTCCCAGTGTATTTCCTCAGCCCAGAAGGAACTTCTTAGATCACAACTTGATATTGTTAAAGAAACATCTATGAAATGATACTTGTTAAAGCATAGTAAGGGAAAGTTTATTTACATCAATTGTAATACATAAAAGTACCGTTGCAGCAGGATCTTGCAGTAGGGGAGAGTGGGCTGAACTCGGAATACAACATAGGTAAGAGAGAACTGACAAGTAAAGAGCCAGGGGGTGGAGGGACCAGTGTATGGAGAATTACTAACAGGAAATATCAAGGCTAAGGAAGACCCTAGTTAAACCAACCCAACAGGATTCTTGCAGGAGATATGTGAGGAGGCTCACACATCATCTGAGGGTGCTGAAGGATGAGGAATTTGAGCAGAAATCAAGGATGGTTGGAAAACAAGGAGTGTTCTACTTAAATGACATAGCAAGTTTCTTTTCCTACAACTATAAGGAGGTACCCATGTGGGCCTCAGGGTCAAAAGCTTGACTAAAGACTGGCCAGGCAAAGGATCTTTGTTAATATCCTATATTCACCTCAAACATCTGTAATATCACCTTTCTCAGAAAGTCTTTGCTAATTCACTAGTAAGATGGGAGCGTACTTATCTCCCTCTAAGTGTTACTTGTTGAGAACAGGAATTTATTCAGTTTGGAGTGTCCAAAACATTACTACAATAGAGTGGACATTAAACATAAATGTTTACTAAATGGATAAGTATTTGAATAAATGAACGAATAAGTGATGAATAGATGAACAGATTCTCCTAGATAGATGGAGAGGTGGATATAAACATTTAAATTCTTATGAAAAAGAATCCATGTATAATATTTGTACTCTCTTTAGTACAAAGAAGAATACATATGAATGTTATGGGAACTAATAGAAGTATTTATTGGATTAAAATTATGTATGTATAAGATGCTAGAATTTAAAATAGTCATGGTAAGAAATTTAGTCAGTGCATGTTTGGTGGGTTTTTTCTTTCTTTGTTTTTTTAACCTAGAGATTAAAGAATGCCATTTTATCACCTTTCCTTTATGCCAAAAATCAAGTGCATATTTTGTCTCAGACGTTAGCCTCAGAACGAGTCATCAGAGTCACTGATGTCACTGATGTACTATTAGGAAGCTAATAGAAGCCAGAAATGTGCATTGCATTTAGAGAGCTAGTAGCTTCAGCTATAAATACTAGACTAAGAGAACCAAATGTCAATGTTTACTTCCCTATTTTAAATGTTCTTGTGAAATAGCAAGTAGATTTTTGTAGTAATAATGACTTTCGATGCATCAAACTGGAAATCAAACTGCTTTATTATCTTTAGAGAACTAGCAGCCTCAGCTTTTTAAGTACATGAAAACTTTTGGTGTTATTTATACAATGTTGGGAAAAATATGCCTGATGTAACTTTTTGAAATACAATATGACATCAAGATATAAACAATGTGTAACATTTATACATTAAGCCCACATCTAGAAACCCATTTTGAATAAAAACTCAAACTAGAACATGAAGAAATATTAGAAAAAAATATTTGATGCAAGACCCAGAATACATTGCTGTGGCAGAGAATTTGTTTAGCATATGCAAGGCCCTGGGTCTAATCCCCACCATCGAAAAAAAAAAAAAGTTTGATACTATGTTATTATCAACTGAAAACAATAGCCATCAGTACAGGAATGAGTATATAAGTTGTGATGGTAAGCTTGATTATGCCAACTTGATTGGCTTAGGGGCCACCAAAGGGAAAGGCAGAAAACAATTCTGTGTATGTCTGAGTGAGTCATGAAGGTATGACCTTAAAAACTGTATCTAGTCCTTTGCTCATTTTCCTCTGGCTCTGTTCCAGTGCTCTGCTTCCTGGCTGCTATGAGCCAAGCAGCTTTGTTCCACTACAACCTTTTGCCATTAGGTTGCTGCCTTGGAGACAGCCAACCATGGACTGAATCCCCTGAAACTGTGAGCCAAATCACATCTCTTCTTGTTGAAGTTGTGGCTGTTGGGTACTGTGTTCCGGTAACAGAAAACTAATAGAGAAAATTGGCGATTGCTGTGATTATGCCTAACCGTATGATTTAGAAACCTTTGGAACTGGCTTTCTGGGAGGAGATAGGAAAGGTTTGGAGATGCAGGCTAAAGAAGACCTAGAATGTTGTAAACAGAACTTGGCGGGTAATTATGGTCGGAGCTTAGAAGACCAGAATGCTGATAAGAATGCAAAAGGTTAAAGACCAGGTTCAGGAAGATTCAGGTGGGAATAAGAACTCCATTAGCAATTGGACTAGAGGCCTTATGTGTCACATTTTGGAAAAAAAAAAAAGTCTACATTTTGCACATGTCTGGAAAGTTCGCCAGAGACTGGTCAAGGGCAGTGGAAGCCAGGCCTGGTGGTGCAGGCCTGTAATCCCAATACTTCGGGAGGTTCAAACACGGCAACTTAGCAACTTAGTAAGACCCTTATCTTAAATAACAAAAAGGGCCTGGGGATATAGTCACAGTGAAGGCCCTGTATTCAATTCCCAACACTAGTGGAAATAAAAGGCAGTATACTAATTGATCTGGTGAAAGAATTTCAAAGGCAGTCCTACATTTAAGCTGAAACCTAGGCTCTGCCTTTGGCCTATGTACTGCTGTTTGCTTTTAGCAAGAGTTACGGTGAGAATAAGGGTCAGAAAAAAAGAGCAGAAAATTTTCAAAAAACTTAAAATTTGGCTCAGAAGAGCACGTGTGAAGCTGAGTCTGGTGACTCCTGGACAAGATGGTGGCTGAGTAGGAGTCCTACTTAATAGCTCCTCACAGGCTCATCCATAACGGTGAGCTGCAGTCAAAAAAAAAAAAAAAAAAAAAAAAAAAAAAAAAAAAAAAAAAAAAAAAAAAAAAAAAAAAACACCTGCTCAGCTTGGAGAGAGAGGGGAGGAGAGCTCCAGGAGGCCACAGGAAGGTTGGAAACCCCAAATATTTTTCAGAAGCAGAAGAGCACCCCAGCCCCAGAAGCTGCCTGACTGCCTGGGTAGAACTGTGAACAGCAGTGAGCATCTGGCAGCCCCAGATGCAAGATAAGCCTGGAGTCAGGAGCCATGGGAATCAATAGCAGCGAGATGCCCTGACCTCCAGGGAAAAGCCTGTGGGTGATGGAACTGCAAATGCACTGTGAGCTTCTCTTTGAAGAGGTGTCTCGGCGGATCAGCAGACCAGCTCAGGAGAAGCAGTTCTCCGGAGCACCATACTAGGAAGTGACACAGGCATGCGCTTCTTTGAAAAAACCCAAGTCTGAACTGTTTTGAGTAAAAGAAATCACAGATGGGTTACCCTCAAGGAATTCTGGTATAGACCAAGACCCTGACAAGAAGAAAGTGCAAAAAAAAAGAAAGAAAAAGAAAAAGAAAAAAAAGTGGGCTAGAGGAATAATAGCTCAGCAGTTATAGTGCTTGCCTGGCAAGTATTGAGTACCTCAGTTAGATTCTACAGCACCACATAAGCTGGGTTTGGTGGTGCATGCCTGTACTGTAATCCTAGCACTCAGGAGGCTGAGGCAGGAGGATTGCTGTGAGTTCAAGGCCAATCTGGGCTACAAAGTGAGCTCAGAACCGGCCTGGACTACAGAATGAGACCCTGTCTCAAAATCAAAAGAAAAAAAAAAAGTTCAGAATCAATCCAAATACATTGAGATTAAATAATACATTACTAAACAAGCAATGGATCACAGAAGAAATCAGGGAAGAAATCAGAAACTTCCTAAAGTCCAACAACAGTGGAAGCACATCGCACCAGAATCTATAGGACACAAAGAAAGCTGTACTAAGAGGGAAATTTATAGCTATGAATTAAATATAAAACACAGCAATATCAAGTTTTAAAAAACACAGCAATATCAAACAAATAATTTAACAGTACAGTCCAAAGATCTACAGAAACAAGAACAAGCCAAATCCAAAAGTAGTAGAAGGAAAGAAATTATAAGAATCAAAGTGGAGATTAATGAAATTGAAACTAAAAAAAAATCAATGAATTAGAGTTTGCTCATTGGAAGGATACACAAGACTGATAAACCTCCAGCCAAACTTACTATAAGAAGGAAAGAAAAAAATCCACATTAATACAATTAGAAATGAAAAAGGTGAAATCAGAACAGACACTGTTGAAATCCAGAGGATCATAAGAAGCTGTTTTGAAAACTTATGTTCCAATAAATGTACAAACCCAGAAGAAATGAGCAAATTTCTAGACATACAAGAGATACCAAAATTAAACCAAGAAGATATAAAGACCCTATAAAGACCAATAACCATGGATGAACTTGAGACAGTAATAAAAGGTCTACCAACAACTACAAAACACTCCCAGGACCTGATGGCTTTGCTGCAGAATTTTATCAGACCTTCAAGAAAGAGCTAGTGTCAATGCTTCTCAAATGTTTCCATTAAATGAAAAAGAAGAAACACTGCCAAACTCCTTCCTGGAAGCTACTACCACCTCGATCCCACAACCAGATGAAGAAGAAGAAACAAGGAGAAGAAAGAAGAAAGAAGAAAGAAGAAAGAAGAAAGAAGAAGAAGAAGAAGAAGAAGAAACCACCACAGGCCAACTTCCTGAATGAACATAGATACAAAAACCCTTAACAAGATACTTGCAAATAGAAAGGAACAAATTATTTAAAAATACCATACATGATGACCAAGTTGGCTTCATCTCAAGGCTAAAGGATGGTTCAACATACATAAATCAATGTAATACACCACATGAACAAAAGCAAGGAAAAAAACACATGATTATCTCAATAGATGCAGAAAAAAATCTTTGACAAAGTACGGCAACCTTTCATGACAAAAACCATGGAGAAAGTAGGAATAGAAGGATCTGATTTCAATCTGATTAAAGCAATTTAAGACAATCCTACAGCCAACATCATCCTAAATGAAGAAAAGCTGAAAACATTTCCCCTCATATGAGAAAAAGACAAGGACGCCAACTCTCACCATTTCTGTTCAAAACAGTGTTCAAACCCTAGCCATGGTACCTAGGCAGGCAAATGGAATAAACAGAACAGGAACAGGAAGAGAAGTCAGACAAATCTAACTTTCAGATGACATGATCCGGTACAGAGAGGACTCAAAAAGTCCACCAGAAGTCATTCAAAAGTATTAATTCTTGAAACTAATGAATAACTCCAACCAAATGACCAGATACAATTAGTAAATCAGTAACATTCCTCTACAGCAACAATGAAAACATAAAGAGATCACATTATCCTCTAAGAATGAAATACTTGGGAATAAACCTAAGTAAAAGACCTCTCTAATGAAAACTATAAAATTCTGAAAAAAAAGAAATTGAAGAAAATATTAGAAAATGGAAAGACATCCCCTGTTCTGAATAGACAGAACCAATGTCAAAATGGCCATACTACCAAAACTGATGTACAGATTCAATGCAATCTCAATCAAAATACCAACATTTTTCACAGAACTGGAAAAAAAGATCTTGAAATTTGTGTGGAACCACAAAAGACCCAAATAGCCAAAAAAAAAAAAAAATCCAAAACAATAAAATAAAAGCAGGAGGCATCTCAATACCAAATATCAAGTTACATTACAAGGCAACAGTGATAGAAACTATTGTGGTTTGGATGTGGAATGTCCCCCAAGATTCTCATGCATAGGGTTATTATGGATTATTTATGGAACCATGCACTGTTGGAGATTGGGACTTAGTCTGGAGGAGTGGAATACAGAGATGTACATTGGACTGCAGGTGTGAAGTGGGGGGTTACCACACCTTCCACATCTGAGGCTGGATCCAAAAGTGGTGAATCACTGGGATGGGACCTGGAAGTATACATGTATGCTGCTACCTTCTTCTGGGAGCAGATTGGACTTGACAGGACTTGGCTTCCTCTTTGTAATGTCATGAGGAGCTGCCTCCACCTCTGACTCTGCTCCTGCCATGTACTTCCACAGTTGCCAGCCACCCCTGAGTGAACTGTGACCTTCTGAAACTGTGAGCTAAAATAAACCTTAAACCTGTGTATACTGGGTATTGAGTCACAGCAACGAAAAAGTAACTAAGACAGAAATCAAATGGTACTGGCACAGAAACAGACTGGTGAATGAATAGGACAGAATTGAGGATGTAGAGGCGACCCCAGTACCTTCATCCATCTGATTTTTGAAACAGGACCAAAAACATATGCTGGAGAAAATATAGCCTTTTTAATAAATGGCGTTGAGAAAAACTGGTTAGCCTCACAAAGAGGAATAAAATGAGACCCGTATCTTTCACCATGTACCAAAACCAAATCAAAATGGATCAAAGGTAAGCAAATGGAGGAAACTTGAAGTTTAGTGAAGTGAGTCAGAAGCAGAAGGTGAAATACCAAATGGTTTCTCTGATATGAGAAACCCAGATCCCAGATCACAATTACCTCACAGAACTCAAAGTGAAAAAAAAAGGGACCGGGGTGCAGGAGGTGGGTTGCAGGAGTAGGTAGGGGGTGGACTGAAAGGAGAGCAGGGAAGGTCATGTCACCTTGACTATGTACGTGCACAAAATTGCCCAAAACCAATGTAAACCTTAAATTTTGCACTTATACATATCAATAAAATGGGGGGGGGGGGGAATGGATCAAAGACCTAGATATTAAAAATGAAAACACTGAATCAAAATAGGCAAAACCCTTGAACACATAGACACAGGCAAGGATTTCCTCAATAAAACACCCCATGCACATAAAATAACACCAAGAATCAATAAATGGGATTATATAAAATTGAAAATCTCCTGCACACTAAAGGAAACAATCCACATAGTGAAATCAATGAAATGGGAAAAAAAATTTTGTCAGCTATTCCTCAGAGAGAGGACTATTATCTAGACGATACAAAGAACTGAAAAAATTAGAACCCTCACAATAAAAGACCCAATCAAAAAACAGACAACAGAAATGAATAGACAGCTCTTAGAAATAAAAATTCTGAATGGCCAACAACTAGATGAAACAGATGTTCAGCAACTTTAGTCATTATAAAAATGTGAATCAAACCAACACTGAGGTTCCAATGAACTCAAGTAAGAATGAATGGTATCAAAACAAATAAAAAGAATGCATGGTGTCAAAAACTCAGAAAACAACAAATGTTAGTGCGGTTGTAGAGAAAAAGAACATTTCTACATTGTTGGTGAGACTGTAAAATAGTACAACCACTATAGAAAGCAATGCAGAGATTCCTCAAAAGAGAAAAAACTGAAAATAGATACCCTATTTTCCCCAACTTTACCTCTTCTGTGTATCTTCACAAAAGAGTTAAATACAACATACAAGAGTGATACATGCATATTCGTGTTTACAGCTGCACACCTTTTAATAGCCAAATCTTACAAGCGGCCAATATGTCCATCAACAAATAAGTGACTAAATTTGTGGTATGTTTACACAATGCAGTACTACTCTTCCATACAGGAAGATAAATTTGAATCATTCATAAGAAAATGGATGCATCTTGGGATCATTATGCTTAGCGAAATTAATCAGACATAAGTTAACTATCATGGTTTCTCTTACATGAAAATACCAAACCATAAAAAAGTAAAGGAACAAAGCAACAAAATGATGGAAGAAGGCAGGATGGTAGACTTCGTGGAAAGGAAAAGGGAATATAAAACCGATCAAGATGTGATATGGAAATGTATCAATTTCTCAAGCTGACTGATATTACTATGCAGCACAAATACATACTAAGAAGAGAATGAAAATAAGGTTGGGGGTAATGGAGGTATCTTTCTATTATGAATATTACAGTACTGCTAAAAAGAGTGAATTAGATCTATAAAATAGTGATATGGAGGAATGTCAAGGATAAATTCTTGCAGATGCTGGGCATTGAGGTGTTTTCTTTTTACTTTTTGAAATATTTAAGAATTCCATAACAAAAGGGACTGATAAAATATCATCCAGGGTACTACTTGTGCTTAGAATACAGAAATTCGAGAGAACACCACTCTCATCCTAACAAAAAGGAAAAGTAAGATTATCTATAAAAATCATTATTTATTTTGAATCCTTAAGTCTGAGGACAGAAGGCAGCTCAAAGAACTAAATGCCAGAGTGACAATCCTCCTCAAGGAAAACGCAAGCACGTGAATTGTTTTTACCTTGTGTGGGAAAAACAGGAGCTGTGTGTCTCCCAGGCATTTCACTGTAGGACTGAGATTAGAATGGAGAGCTCTGGTTCCTCCTGTGGAAAGGGGAAGGAAGGGCGAGTTGCATCAGTAGCGGGCCTGCCTGGTAGAAGCAAAACAATTGCTCTTGTGTTTGGTACGTGAAAGGCAAATGTGAGAAGTCCTCTTTCCTCCCTCTACTACTACTTCATTGATGTGTACTTTGTTCTGGGGATTTAGCTACTATCTGCAGGTTATATAACAGCATAAATACCGTTCTTAGGCCAAAAATTTGTGGCAACCGTAGAAATCTATTCCTTGGTTTTTTTGCCCCTGGGTAACCTGTGAGCTGTTCCCATTTCATCACCTTGTGCTTCTACCTCAACCATCCTTCAGACATTTCTCCAACCTCCTTCAGCTCCCATCATACCGGGTATGTGTGTTTACTGGTGCTATTTTTTAAACTGCTATTAAACTGAAGTTATTTCAACGTCCCAGTGAATAAATGACATGGGAATATTTCTAGACAACAAATAGTCCTGTATGCAGACATTTTTCTACATCCTTATTCTTGATCAATTCGTCATCCTTCTTGAAACAAGACTCCATCAAAAATAAATTGGAGGATATACAGCTCATCCCCTCACTAAGGCCACTCAGGCAATTGATGGCAGAGCCAAGAATGAAACGTCGGCCGCGGGCCTCGTCCTGTTATTAAAAGGGATTAGCGAGGTGACTTTTGAAAAATCAAGTAATTGTGATCATCTCACTTGGCTAAAAAGTGCAAAAGTACCATAAGGAAAGCTGTGATAGGTTAAAGCACTTAGACCTCAGGAAAAAAAGTTGTATTAATCCAAAATTATAGCAGTATTCATTCATTATGACTGTTTACTTCCCGTCACTGTTCTTCTAGCAAGTGAATTGCTTTAATTAATTTTAATATTGTACTGTGGTAGATTTTTATGATCCATGTGGAATCTAGACTGACCTCAGAGGTCAGCGTGACCTATAGAATATGAAAGAAGTGACGTCCTGAGACTTCTGAAGAAAAGTCCTAAGAAATCTTATAAGTTCTGTCTGGTTTTTAAATCCTGTCTCTGACAGTTGTGGGAAGTCAAATTAGAAGTAACACATCTGTAAGTATATAAAAGGACATTCAACATCACTAATTAAGAGGCAAAGGCAAATCAAAAACCACAATGAGGTAACACTACTACACACCCATTAGAATAGTGACTACCAAAACGTTGATGAGAATATGTAAAAGTAAGAACACTTACACATTTTTGAGTCATGTAAAATGATACAACAGGTATAGAAAACAGTTTGGTGGGTCCTTTGAAAGACAAATTTAAGCCCAGCCTGGTAGAGCACACCTATAATCCTAACACTCTAAGAAGTAGTTAGCAATTCAGAGGGGCCCTGTCCCAAAATTTAAAAATTAATTTAAAATTTTTAAATAAATAAATAAATAGAAGCTAAATCTAGAATTACTCTATGATCAAGCAATTCTACCCATAAGTATTTGCTCAAAGTAATGAAAGTAGGGACTTGAGCAGGTATTTTTGCTCTTGGCAACATTATACAAAATAGACAAAAGGAAGAAACACCAAATATTCATCATCATAAGAATGAATAAAATATCAGTTTATATTTATAGATGAATATCAAGCTGCCATATTTTAAAAATTAAGTTTTGACCCATGCTACAACAGCAATGAACCTTGAAGACATTACGCTAAGTGGGATGAATAGTTCATGATTTCACATATTTGAGGTACTTATCAGGGGTAAATTCAGAGGCAGGAAGGTGATCAGAGGCGACCAGGGCTGGGCAGAGAGGCAACAGGGGGTTTTTCCTTAACAGTTACAGAATTAGTTTGGTTGATGAAAAAGTATTGAAATAGATGGTTGTATTAATATAGATGATGTAATTAATACCACTGAACTGAAACTTAGAAGTTGCTAAAGTGGTAGATTTCATGTAATGTACATTTCATTACATAATAAAATAACAGGAAGAAATTGGCACACTGTGTCATAATGTCTTAAAAGAAGAAAAACAAATCCTAACACTCTGCAGCCAGCATACTGGAGAGGCCACATGTAAGTCCCACACCTGGTTGGCAGCACTAGCTGACCGTGGCTTGCCATCCATCCCTGCACAGGAGCTGGGGCTGAAGGGTGCTGTCTTAAGACTCTCCAGAGCAAACTAATCTCCATCTGATTATGTCTGAATGGTGTCAAGTGATGTCACTTGAGGCTGAGGAATCCCCTCTGTGAGTCCTACTTGCTCCTCCAAACCATGAGACATAATAAAATGTTGCTGCTTTGAACTGCCAGGTTGTGGGGTAATCCATCATACAGTAGTAGATACCAGAACGTGTTCTTTCCACTTCTGTAATTGGGTCAATCTGGTGATTCTTAAGTATGTAGAAGTGTATGGAACAAAGGGGCTCAGCCAAGCTTTTGGAGGATTAGAGAAACATTTGGGTGGTATCCAACACTGGTCTCCCTCTAAGGTAAAAACAAAGGGCTTTCAATATGGTAGTCTAGGCTGCTGGTAAAAACTCAGGACATGCAAAAGCCAATTCAGTCTTAAATCACAAAGTTTATAAATGGCAGGTTGTTTTCATTTAAAATGAAATTACTTTTACTATGTCTTGAAGGAGGTATGGAATTATATAACATTTCTCCTTTTACTAAAAAGACAAAGAGGAATGTGATTCCATTTTCATACACATGTACATATGTACATACATGGAAGCAGAGAAAGAATGCTGTCTATGATATTTCAGATGCAAAATTCTGCTACATGCTTTTCATATTTTGTCCTAAAATTGAAAGGGAAAAAGGCCTTAGGGTCCCTGCAGACTCAGAGTTGTTCTTCAGTGCCCAGAGGGAGGAGTATCTGTTTGAAGCCCCATGGAAAGCGAATTAGGACAGGTATCAGGAGACATGGGCTCTTTGCCCATTTCCACCACGCATTGTAGGAGGGACACATGGGCGTTCTGGAAGTCAGCTTCCTTATCCACAGAAAGTGAATAAAACAATTTCTTGAGTTGCACAACAAAATCAGCAACCTAAGATATAATATTTAAAAATCTTGCTGACCAGACGGCAAACCAGACCAATTACTTCAGAAACTTTGTGGAAAGGACACAGGCCTCAGGAATTTTGTTTTTTTCCTGTACTGGAAATTGAATCCAAGGAGCACTCAGCTATATACCACTAACTATTCACTTTTCTACTTGACACAGGGACTCACTAGATTGCGCAGGCTGGACTTGAATTTGTGATCCTTCTGCCTCCTGGGTAGCTGGACTTACAAGCATGTGCTACCATGCCAGCACCCCAGGCCTAGGGTTTTTTAAAATTCTTCAATATTGGAGCTAGACATAGCTCCATGGAGTACATGGTAGACTTAAGTTGCAGAATACACGGTCAGTTCAATCTCCAGCATCAACAAAAACAAACAAACAAGCATACATGCAAACAAAATCTCTAATACTGCCAGAAAAAACAAGAAGGCAGCGTGGGCACAGAGAAGGAAAAGCACGCAAGGACACGCAGTACCAGGGAGCATATGCTCAGCTCAGAGCCCAGCCACAGCTAAAACAGGATAGGCTGACGTCTCAGGAGAAAGGAAACATGGGAAGTCCCCCAACACCACTTCTGTTCATTCTTCCAATATAATACACAGCCGGGCCCACCTTACCACTTCCTGAATGACCTTCTCAACTTTTTCACTAAAGCCAAAATGGACAAGGACAGGTTGTCTGTATGCCAAGTGTATCCATTCTGTAACTGGTTGTGTAACTGCTGAAACTGAGAAATTGAGCTAAAAGCATCAAGTGGCTCTAAGGATCACCAAAGATTCAAGGTTTCAAAGATTTCCATGGCAAAAAGGACACTATGTGGATGATGATGCTTCAGGACAGAGAGTAAACCTGTGGAGTGTTGCACGGTGACCACAGCTGACCAGAACCTTAATGAATCTGAAAGATCTCTTGAGCTTCTCGTATTTTCTTTTCCAACTGTAGATACAACATTGATTATAGAGCCCCTCAGTTTCAATTCTTACAAGACCAAGTTTCTCTGCCTTCCTACAACTTTCTCTATTGTCAGATCACTCATTAAGCATGCTGTGTAGCATGAATTATTTTTCTGTTCATCTATTTGTGTTATTATGAGCCGAACTGATCAAAAACACTCACTCTTTAATTTTTGTTTGTTTTCCGTAAGACAGAGTTCTTGCTAAGTTGCTGAGGCTGGCCTCAAACTTGTGATCCTGCCACTTGGTCATCAGAGTAGAGATTACAGATGCCAGATATTGATTTTTTTTGAAATTTTTATTTTATCTCATTTAAAAATCCTGTTACATTTGTTTGTAACCCAGATGCTTTCACGGTTGCTCACATTTTTTTCAAAACCCCCAATATTTAATTTTTTTCTTCTTTCCCAAATTTACTAGTCTTTTGAACTACATGCTTGTAGTTATTTTCTAATGTGAACTGGTGGGTAAGGCCAGGTTTAATAATAACAACAAAGATATAGCAAAATATAGGAAAAAAAACTTTTGGTAAATATCCCAGTAAAGGGATAGGTTGGATTCAGAGAAGAAGCATCAAGATTTGACTACTGTGAACCCATTCGAGGAATAGGAAGCTGAGGTAGAGTGGTGACTTAAGTGAAATGACTTAGGTGCAGAAGATTAATATGTTAAACACCGTATGGTTGGTTTCTTGGACTTGGAAAACCCAGAACACAGACATTCTTTGGAACCACATGAAGTGATAGCCGGAATAGGCAGAAGGGACAGGGAGGGGGTGGGAGGGTAGAAAATGGGAAGGGATTGTAAAGTTGATGTGATACATAGATGTACGAAACACCCAAATTCATTGTGAATACTATGTATTACATTTGTACATTACTAAAAATAGTGGGGAGGGAAAAAATTAGGCAAGTTAAAATCGAAAAAAAAATCCTGTTACATTTGTTTGTAACCCACATGCTTTCACTGTTGCTCACATTTTTTTAAAAATCCCCCAGTACCTCCCAATACACAGGCAAGGCTGAAAAACACTGTCATAGAGGAATAAGGTATGGAAGTATCTTTAAAGTTGCCATATGGCCCAAAAATTATATAAACTAATACTTCCAAATGTTATGTTTATTCAATAAAATTGATTACATATTGTGTTCTGGGGACTCCTCTTTACACTAAATAGAATAAGAGGAGTTCAGCCTTGTAGGTAGTGAGGGTGAGAGGAAACTAGATCACACAAATGCAGTCAGCATTTGGTTTGGTCTTGTTTTGTTTTGTTTTGTTTTGTTTTGTTTTGTTTCTGTGTGCTAGGGATCACACCAAAGCCTTGCAGATGCTAGGTAAGTGATCTACCATTGAGTACACCCACAGGTCAATATTCCTTTGGGTTTTTATGTGTATTTTTTTTGAACAGGGTCTATACTGGTACTGAACTCAGTATGTAGTCCAGGCTGGCCTCTTACTCATCACAATTCTTCTGCCTCAGCCTGTTAAGTGCTAGGACTGCGGGCGGGCGCCACCACACCCAGCTAGTATTCAGCCTTAATTCAACTGAGGAAATAAAATGACCAGTTCTTATAAGAAGGGGAAAAGATTCAAGCCAAGTGTGGGGGCACATGCCTATAATTCCAGCACCCTGGGAGGTAAGGCAAGAAGACTGCCAGTTCAAGCCCAGCTTGGGCAACTTAGCAAGACTCTGGTCTCAAAGTAAAAGTAAAAATAAAGGGACTAAGAATGGAGCTCAGTGTAAAGTTCCATCCCTGGTACCAACAACAACAAAAAAATTCTTTTTCAGAGAATAACTTGAGCCAAACCTTCATGGGTGATTCGATACGTAGTAACAGTAAAGTAACAGTGAAGGATGACAAAAGGACATGGACATTTCCTGTTGTCCAGGACCCTGCTTTACAGTATTTACACACAACATTGCTGGTGTCATTAAAGGGGAATCTTCATTTTTGCAACACCTGTGAACCATTTTCCAGAAAGAACTTTGCTTGTGAAGAAAGAATTGGCTCAAAGTCAGTGTAACTACACAATTAACTTACGACCATTTATGAGGTGCTACCAGCACTGTACTTAGCACTTGGGATTCATGAATTCAGGGATTTTCTGATCACATACAAGCAAGCTGCCTTGGAATACTGAAGGGTCAGCATGTGGCAGAATATTTGGGCTTTTTCTGTCCGGTCCAAAATAGGATCAGTGAGGCAGAGAAAGGCAGATTTCAATTTTCAAATTTTAAAAAAGTGCTACCAAAGCAGCCATACAATGATGAACCGAAGTACCTCTGGAAAAAGTAATTCTCCAACTTTTTAAAAATCTAAGCACTTTGCTATGCAAAAGCAGATATGACCCTAGCACTTCACCTCACCAAACTCTGAGACTGATACGGTACTTGAAGCTACTACAGAGAGGTGTGGCTGACCCAACATTCTCAGTTTCTTTTTCCAGCCACAGGGTGAGTTTGGTTCCCAAATTGCTGGCTCCAGCTGGCAGCTCCTTGTCTGGCTGTTTTCTCGTTCCCTGCCATCCATCTATGAGGTCTATCAATCCATTTGCTTTTTACTCAGAGCTCCTTGCTTTGACAAATAAATGGTTTTCACTTCAAATCACAAATAATTTTCTCCATGGGTACTCTCACAGTCCCCACTGTACACTTAGCATTTTAGATAATAGTCTGCTCTTCATCACTGGGCCAGTTACAGATTTAAACTTAAAGTGTGTGTTCCTGTGTACGTTCCTGTGTTTATATGTGTGTTATAATACAAATAACAGCCTGCTTCATACACAATATCCTGAACCAGAGGAAAGTAGAAAAGGCATCCATTCAAATACAGTCACCATTGTATCATATTTGAAGGATTCTGTTACCCCAAACTTGTAGAAGTGTTGAAGGGCCTTCAACTATCATGTGGGAGTTGAAGCAGATGGCTGCTAATTATCATCCCAAGTCTAAGAATCAGTGATTCTGGTAATTAACTTAAATTGAAATCAGCCTTGAAATGGGGCTTTTTCCTCTATCTGTCTTCTATAAACAAGTTATAAATGATACTGGTTGAACCACTGCTTCAGGCAGCTTTCCATCACTGGGACACAATACTTGAGATAATGAACTTCCAGGAGGAAAGATTTGTTGTAACTCATGGTTTCAGAGGTTTCAGTCCATGGCCAGTTGGCTCCGTTACTTTTAGGCCCATGATGAGGCAGACACATAATGTCTGAAGGGCATGGCAGAGGAAAGCTTCAAGACACAAAATGCAGCCAAGACACAAAAATGAGGTAGACTTGATCCTATGCTCAAAAAGTTAATTGTCCAGTGGGGGAATTAAAACCTTCTAGATGATTTCAGGAAAAAAAAAAAATCTGGTTAAAAAAAAAAGTGGCAAAAGAAGCTGTGTCTAGGATTTCATGGGGATCAGAGGAGGAACACTCAGCCTGTTAAGAGTGGAGGCAAAATGCAGGATTTGAAACTCTTTGGAGGAAGTGATTACTTTCAGAGCACTGAAAATAGCAGAGCTCACACTGACGCCGACAGGAAGAGATGAACATTCTGGACAATGTTCCATAAAAATATTCTTATTTAAAAGTCTATTTAAGGATACAGCTGGAGACAAAGCTTAGCCTGAACGAGGCCTTAGGTCCAATCCCCAGCACAAGGGAAAAAATTCGACTTTAAGATGTATGTTTACAGGGCTGGAGGAACAGCTCAGCAGTTAAAAGAGCCTGCCCAGCAAGAACTAAGTACTGGCGTTTGATTCCCCAGCACCACATAAGCTGGCATGGTCACACACATCTGTTATCACAGCATGCAGAAGGCTGAAGCAGGAAGATTGCTGTGAGTGCGAAGCCATTCTGGGCTACATAGTGAGCTCAGAACCAGTCTGGACTACAGAGTGAGAAGCTGTCTCAAAAAAAAAAAAAAAAAAAAAGAATGTTTTCACTCCTCTTGAGTGAATATCTAGAATTGAGATGTCTGGGTCACAGGTTGGCACATATTTAACACTATGAAACAAACCTTCCAAACGGTTTTCCAGCAGTGTGCATATCAGTGTCTAAGATGTGCCATAGCTTCATATCCACACCAATAGTTTGTCAAGCCTTTTCATTTTAGTCTCTTGAGAAGTCAAGTAAACATAATATTTTCCTTCATATCTGTCTATACTGTGAAACATTCTATTATTATGGACAAATTCAAAAATCTACTAATGCATTAAATGGACTCATCACCTAACTTTGGTTGTTATCAACTAATACCAATTTTGTTTCATTTCTTTATCCATCTTTTCCTCCCATATTATTTTTTAAGAAAGTTGCAGGAATTATATCAATTCATTATGCATCCCTAAAACCCAAAGATTCTTTTTTAAATCTAAAATTCCATTACCTAATAAATAACAGCAATGGCTTCATACCATTAAATGTTCAGTCAATATGCACATATTCCATAGACTCAGCATCATAATTTTGTGTGTAATTTGTCTTCTCAAGTCAGATTTCAAGTTAGCATACATACTGTTGTCAGTTAATGTCTCTCTCTTTGATTCAAAGGTCTATGCTCCTCTTTTATTATTTGCGATGGTTTTGTTAAAGTAATCAGATTGTTTTACCTGAATTTCCCATCGACTGAATTCTGCTGATAAAATATTCCACTTCTGGTAAGGATGGCAGCCGAGGAACAGAGCTGCACAATGTCTCCTCACGGAAGCACTTAAACAGTTGGGAATATACTCATAAAGGGCCTGTTCAATGTAGCTAGGACAGGAAGGAGTGCCCTAACCATTGAAAGGAATCCAGGGGAAGATTAGAAATCCCCAAGGAACACTGGAAGTGAGGAAACAAAACAGTAGCCCAGGAAGCCACCCCAGGCTGACTATAAACAGCTGGGAGCTGCCAGCATCCACAGAGGAAAGCTGGCTTGGAGTCCTGAACCTCTGACCAATTAGAGAGGAAGGAGCACCCCAACAACTGAAAGAAGGCTATGGGAAGGTCAGAAATCCTGAAGACATATTGGAAGTAGGGGAAAACAGCAGCCAACTGAGTGTAGCCCTGAATGCCAGCATCCACAACTAAGGAAAGTATGGAGACTGGAACCTAAGACAGAGTGAAGCACAAATCCAGGAGAAGTGGGAATTGACAGTAGCTGGTACCCAGCTTCCAAAAACAAGCCTGTGGGTAGTGCATACTACAAACGTACTACAAGCTTCCCTTAGGAAAGGCCTCCCCACACAATTATTATTTGTAATATTATATTAGTTTGCAAGACATAACTATATTCAACATGAGAAATTGGTATAAAAAAATTTTTAAATATATGTGCATAAATTTATGGATGGATCAGTAAAATGATAAGTCAAATGTGGCAAAATATTAGTAATTAGTAAAATGTGAGTGAATAGTTTATGAAAATTTTTAAAATTCTGAAGTAACTAAGTATGCCATTATACCTATTGCTTTAAGTGTAATACACTTCTGTGATATTGATTTAAGTTCATTTAATTTAGCAATTAAATATAGACTTAAGTCCATTTATTGTAGCAATTCACTTATTTGGTCTTTGATGTAAATTTATCCTGAGAAAACTGATTGATGTAATGATAACCTGAACATCTTATGAATGTACAAACATTCATCCTTCACTATTCAGGAAAGGAATTTGAGATTTAACTTTTTTTCTTTCTCACATTTTCTAGCCTTATGAATTACATTGTTATTTTTCTTTTCTCATGTGGACTGGTGGGTGAGGCCATGTTAAAGAATCTCAACCAAGATATAGTAAGATAAAGAAAAAAAGAACTTTAGGTAAATATCCCAATAAAGGGCTCTACTGGACTCAGAGAAAAGGCATCAAGATTGGCCACTGCATCCTATTTTAGGAGTGGAAAGCTGAGTTAAAAAGTGGTGATTTGAGTGAAATGAGCCAGATTCAGAAAACTGAATATGTTAAATATCACATGGTTTTTCTGACTTTAGAAACCCAGAATACAGACATTCTATAGAACAAAATGGGTGTGATAGCGGGAGTTAGGAGAAATAGGGAGGGGGTGTGAAGGCCAAAAATGGGAAGGGATTGTAAAGTTGATAAGATATATATGTGCAAGAAATACTCAATTTCATTGTAAACATTATATATATATATATATACATATCAACAAAAATGGTGGAAAAAATTAAAATATTCCTCTGTCCTTTGTGTTTTCCATAAAATATTATTTGGATCTTTGGCTTAATAAAATTTGAATTCAAATTTTTAATAAAACAAACTGATACTCAGTTTGTTCTTCATGTTCTTCTGTCAAAACACACATAGTGTCTACTGTCTCTCTTGTTTTTACATCAGCATTGCTGCTGTTCAATGCCTATATTAGTCATTTATTTTGGGTTGCAAAATGATGACATCCCAATTATATTCTGTACTTATGTCTGTGTTGGGATACTTCCATAACAGAAACCTTCTGTATCTACTGAGTGATTATATCCAAGGTCACTTCACATAGGGAAAGCAGGACGACAAAGGAAGGAATCAAGAGAGCTACTTCAAGGCAAACTTCAGAACAGAACAAAATGTTTACAAACCACATGCTCAATAAAGGACTGATTTCCAAAATATGAATGACACTCCTGCAACAAAAACCTCAATTTAAAAATTTTAAAACAGACAAAAGGCTTGAACAAATACCCTCTTAAAAAGCAACATATAACAGAAATACATGTACATCCATGTTTATAGCAGCACAACTAATAATAGCTAATATCTAGACGATACCAAAATACTCATCAACAGACCAATGGATACAAAAATTGTGATATATGTCCACAATGTAGTGCTACTCTTCCATAAAGACAGATTTGCACCTTTTGTGGGTAAATGGATGCAACTTGAGACAATCATGCTTAGTGAAATGAGTCAAATGTAGAAGATTAAATATCACATGGTTTCTCTAATATGAAAAACACAGAATTCAAGCATTTTATAGAACCAAATGGGGGCAATAGTGGGAGTTAGAGGGGAAGGGGGAAGATTCAAGAGGGCAAAAAAGGGGGAGGGGTGGGATTGTAATGTTGACAAGATATATATGTGCAAAAAATACTCAAGCTCAGTACATATGTATATGTATATCATATATATTAATAAAAGTGGGGGGAAAGGAAGACATACAAATTGCCAACAGTTATATAAAAGATGTTCAACATCATTAGCTACCAGAAAAATACAATTCAACTACAATGAGGTATAATCTCACATCTGTTCAATGGGTATTATTTTTAAAAGAGAGAGACCCAGTGCAGTGGTACATGCTTATAATCCCAGCTACTCAGAAGGCTGAGGCAGAAGTATTACAACTTCAAGTCTAGCCCAGGCAGCTTAGCAAGACCCTGTCTCAACATAAGAAGCAGCAGGGGCCAGTGATGTAGCTCAATGAGACAGCATCTGTGGGCTGAATCTCCAGTACCAAGAAAAGAGGAGGGAAAGAATGTTAGTGTTGACGAGGGCCCAAAGAAGTTGGAACCCTGTTCCTGGTATACTGTTGGGCAGAATGTAAAATGATTTAGCAGCTATGAGAAGCTATACAGGGATTTCTCAAAAAACAAAAGTAGCTGTCTCTGGGATCGGCAACACCACTTCTGGGGTACATTCGCAAGAATGGAAATGGTAGACTCTGAGGAAAAGGGGAGAGGATGACTTGAAAGTAGCAGTGAGACTAATGAAGAAGAAGGAAGAAAGAAGGGGAAGGAAAGACAGGAAGGGGAGATGGGTGTGGAGAGAAGATCAAAGTAGACTGTGTGTATGTGCAAATATGCTAAAATGAAACCTACTCTTCCGTATAATCAATGTACAAATAATTATTCTAAAGGAAACAAAAAAGAAGAAACAAAACAAGCACTAACGGCTAGTCACAGTGGGGCACATCTGGGAGGAGAATCACACATTCAAGCCCACCAGGGAAACCTAGTGACAGCAAGATCATATCTCAAAATTTAAAAAAAAAAAAAGGACTAGTAATATAGGTCAGTGCAAGGCTGGGATCTAATCCTCAGAAGAAAAAACAGGAGGAGAGGAAAAGAGCCTACTACTTGCAACAGGATGAAGTAAGCCGATTACAGAAGGACAAATCTGCATGATTCCATTTATATGAAGTATCTATGATAGTTAAAGTCACTGAAGCAGAGAATACAAACAGTGGCTCCCAGGAATTGAGTGTAAGAAAATGGTGAGTTGGTTCCATAATCATACTGTTTCAGTTATTCTGATGCGTAAGTTCTAGACACCTGCTGTGTAATATAGTATTCATAGCTAACAATATGGTACGCATACTTCTAAATTTGTTTAAAGGGAGGCTTAGTGACAGGACAGTTGTACTTGCCTAGTATGGGCAAGGCCCTGGTTTCCGTCCCCAGTGCCACAAAAAAAAAAGTAAGTTATTTAGAAGTAAATCTTACGTAAGTGATTTTACTACAAACTTTGGGAGGTGTTCAATATGTTTATCTCCTTCATTATCTTAATTGTAGCCTCAGGTGTTTCTATCTGTTCAAATTCACCAAACTGTATACATATGCACTTCTGTGTATACTAATAATACCATAATAAAACTAAGTTTTTTGCTTAGGTTCACTTGGTGTTTGATTTTTAGGAGGACTTTGTAGGTTTTTGCTTCTAGTTTTTGCCTTAAGTGACTTTTTTTTTTGTGCAGTGCTGGGGACTATTATTGTTATTATTATTATTAATTTTGAGATAAGGTCTCACTAAGTTTCTCAGGCTAGGCTCAAACTCAAGATCTTCTGGTTCAACCTCTCAGAGTGCTGAGATTACAGACATGTGCCACTATATCTAACTAATAAAGCTGTACTTTTTATTTAAGGGTAAATTCTTAATTCTTTCCTCTTACTTATCAATTTATAAAATAATGAGTTTTCCAACATTTTGCAATGGTGAAAAATTAGTCTGGAGCTCTTTTTATGTCATTAGGATATATTCCTATATTTAAACATATTTAGTTTCAATCATCATAGTTACTCATAATCATTTTTAATGATAATTTTCTACCAACCAAAAAAAGCCCTTAGTCCACTGACAAAAGGTTTGAAAAGCATCACTGTGTTTTCAATGCCTTTTATTTGTAATATCATAAATGGCTGCATTTCTAACTGAAGTAATTTCATATTGTAAGGCAGCTCTGGGAAAGGACAAGATTTTTACCATCTGTTATGGTTTAGATCAGGAATGTCCCCCCAAAGCCTCATGTGTTAGGATGTAATGGGATACTTATGGAACTGTGTGCTGTTGGAAAGGGTGGATGCTGGGGTGTTGACTTAGAAGAGTTATGTCATCTTGTTGAGTTTAGGAATCCAAGGGCAGAGGTTTCAGGCGTGTGTGACGGGAGTGTGGGCAGCCCACAAGGCAACTGGAACCAAATGAAGGAACATTGTTACAGCTTCTTCCTGGAGGGGCTCTGGGTTTTGCCTAGGTCTCCAGACATCCACTGGCTCCTCACTAAATTGGCTTTCTGTCAGCCACACCATGAAGATCTTTTCTCTGACTAAACCTCCACCATGTGCTTCAACCGTTGCCATCCACCTACGAATGGATTGTGTGAGACCTTCTGAAACTGTGAGCTAAAATAAATCTTTCCTCCCTTAAACTGTGAGCATTCGGCATTCTGTCCCCGTTAACAAATAAGTAACTAAGACACCATCCCAAGAGCATCAGAGAACACCAACCCGGGCCCAGACTCTTGGATAAGCTTATCAGGAGGAAGCATCCTCAAGGCCAGGAACTTAGCTTGTGCTGATCTGTCAATGGAGAGCCACACCTAGAGACCTTGGAAGTATAATGAACCGGTTACTTTACCACAGTCTTGAACCTGACATCACACCCCTATCAGTCAAAACCCCAGGAAGTTATTTTATCTTTTTATGTCTTATTTTCCCCACCAGTAAAACAAAGAGTAGCAATGGTATTTCAAAAGGATGTTAAGATGACAAATGAACTATTCAGTACCAAGCACCATTTGCCTTGTAGATGGTGTATAGTCAATAGCTTATAAGCAGATATGACCGCCCTTATCATTCAATCTGACCCTGAATTTTTTTATGGCTTCCAACCTGACCCATGATTGAAGGTTTTGAGGCCTCAGAGAGCCTTGAACTCCAGTTTCCAGTAAAAAGAAAAACATACATCAATTAGGTGCACAAGCAAGAAGCAATCGAATCATGGCATTTGCTAAGTTTCATCAGACACAAGAAAGGAAAGTTGTGGTCCTCGCTGTTTATTCTTTTCCAGCATCAACTTGGTTCTCTGCCTGTGAGAGGCAAGCATTCCACCGCTAAGCTACATCCCCGGTCCCTCATTTTTTATTTTGAGACAGCACCTCACTAAATTACCCAGGCTGGCCTTGAACTTTCAATCCTCTTGCTTCAGCAGCCCCAACAGCTGGTATTGCAGGCATGGGTCATTGTGCAGGCTATTCCTTATTATTTTACCATTCTTGTTTTTCCTGAGGGCTTCTCTGATGCCAAGTTGGGAAACCTACTTTAGAAAAGACTTAATTTTGGAAAACATCTTCATCCACTTATCTCATTCAATCCACTCATATTCCCAAAGGGGGGCCAACTATGGTAGCATAGACCTTTCATCCTAGCACTTCAGGAGGCAAAGGCAGAAGGATTGGAAGTTCAACCCCAACCTGGGCAACTCAGCAACCTAGCAAGGCCTTGTGTCGAAGAAACAATAAAAAGATGCTGAGCGATAGCTCAGAGAGAAGGCCCTGGGTTCAATCCTCCAGTACCACAATTAATTAATTAATTAATTAAATTCCTGAATGAGAACAGGTTTTATCATGCTTGTTTGACAAGCAAGGGAGCAAGTGATAACTATGAAGCACTCAGGGTCAATTCATGATACTGAGAAGGCGCCAACACCTGGGTATCCTGACTCTTCAATGGCACCTTTCTGTTTTCCTGACTTTGGCCTCTCTGTTTCATCTATTAACTTATTCATTAAGTAACTATTTATGGAGTGTCCATATTTGTCAGGCACTCTTCTGTAACTGCCAAGCTGTTAATATGGCAGTGGATGAATTTGAAAAGAAATTCACACAGACAAAAATCCCTGCCGTTGTGGAGTTTACAGTGTAGGCAAAGAGAATCAGAGACAAACAGAAGGACCCAACATGGCCAACACCTGGTAGTGTTATGGGAAAACAGAAAGCAAGCGAGAGCAACAGGGAGTGTGATATACTAACACGAAGGTATTGCGGCTTTCGTTGACTCAGGGAAGGTCCTACTGAGAAGGCGACACTGGAGTCACGTGAAGGAGACTAGGGAGACACATCACAAACACTGATTTTAGGAACTACCAGGCAGAGAGAAGTGACAAGGGCAAGGGCTCCAAGAGCCAGGTCTGGGGTGTACAAGATATAGCATACAGTGACGACTGAGACAGTGTCAGCATCCAGCTGCTTAGCTCTTTGTAATTCCTAGGCCACTCATTTTTATTCTAAGTTAGATGGGATGCCATTGGAGGAGTGTATAATTCCTATCAGGAAGTAAAATAAGTAATGTATGATAATTTTAGAATAAGCCCTATTACACTCATCAGAAAAGTATATATATTTATGTGTGACATAAACCACATACAAGAAAACTTATAGCTACATTCTTCAAAGAAGCCAAAAACTGAATAACACCCAAAAATCAAACAATAGAAGAGCAGGTAAGTTGTGTGAGCTACTGTAATTTACAACTACACGGAGCACTAGAAAAAGCATAACGTAGTGGAGAGAAAGTATTTGCAGAAGGGTACATATTAAATGTAAAGCTTTGAAACAGGCAGAATTAATCTACCATGTTAGACGTCTGTACATGACGGGATGGGAGGTAATAGCTGGCATTAGGGACTAGGTGTGTAATTCTGTAGGTGAATGTGTGCCTATAATGCACCAGGCCCTGGATTAAATCCCTAGTACCACTAAAAGAAAAAGGCAGAGGGGGAGAGAGAGAGAAATACCAGGCATTATGATACATATCTATAGTACCTGCATTCAGGAGGCTTATACAGGAATATCCACTTAAGCCCAGGAATTTAAAACAAGCTTGGACAACACATCTCGGAAATAAAAATAGATCAATATAAATAACTAGCAGTGGGCACAAGGAAGGACTGAAGGATTCTGGGACGGTGGTACTGTCCTTCATATTGATCTGGAGAATGGTTGCAAAAGTTCACGTGTTTTGAGACTCTACCGGCCTGCCTACTTATGATTTGTGTACCTTTTCTACTTACATGTCAATGATATTTATTAATGAAATAATATGGGAAATGAAAGATCTAAGATATCTACATATGCGCAAATAATTCCTGAGTACCCTCTATTGCAGAGTACTGTTAGTCACTTCCGACTTAACTATTCAATTGCTTATGAATACTGTGCCAAATGTGGCAGACTTTTGTGGGAGGGGTCTCAGTTGTTTCAGTAAAGTGGCAGGAAGTTCACTATTCTGAAAGCAAAGGCCTAACACTAAGCTAAGCGAGTCCTTTGATCTGTGGCCCAGTCACCAGGCAATGCAGTGGAAGGGCCTCAAAATAAACACCCCATCTTAAGTGCTGTAAGAATCGACAAAGCCTATTCAAGCTTTCAACAAATTCTTTCAGTGTGCAGTCACACGGTATGACTTTATCAGAAAATATAATCCTTAATAGATGAATGATGAGAAAATATGCAATATTACTGTAAAAAAATTAAATTCTACTTGACAGTAGCCTAGCTTACGAAAAGATTTTATGTTTCCTCATTTGAGTTAATCTCAAATCTTTGTGCCCACTGACAGACAGCTAGCTGGGCCGGGTGGGGTAGGCCTGTAATCATAACACCCTGGGAGAGTAAGTCCACAGGATCACAAATCAGAACGCAACTTGGGCAACTTAGGGACTTACTGAGACTTTGTCTCAAAATAAAATTGAAAAAGGACTTCAGTGTGCAGGCTCTGGGTTCTGTAAAACAAAAATAAAGACAAAACATACACACACAGCTCTCCCATCTGGCATTTAAATCCCATCTTTTAGGAAACAGCCTGACATTATGACAGTCTCATATTTTATTCTAAGAGATATATAGAGCAACTCATTAAAAACATGACCTCAATTAAAGTCAGACTGCATTAGAGCCACATCACTTTAAATATAGCACACTTTACCGCTCTAGTCCACATCTTTTTTTATGGAACCATTTGGAGAAGCCGATAAGATGTATGTTATAATGGTCAGAGTATTTGCTCCCTAAGTCAAGAAAAGTAAGGCCAAAATAGAACCAACACTCAGAGAAAGGAGAAAACAGAAAGGACTCTGGAAAATATGTAGGGAAATAAGGAACGCAGAGCTTAAACTAAACCATAACCTCAGCCTTCTATTTCTGAGACCATAGTGGGGAACATCTGTTTGCCAGTTAAACACACTGCCATCTACATGCGAGAATACATTTAATGGACATTAAGATCGCTGAAGGGTGACATGTTTTGTTTGCAGTAACGTGTGACTGCACAGCCTTTCCGGCCAGCACTCATGTCCAACACAACTGAGTGGCCCTGTGGCCCTCCCACCACATCACATTCTGGTCCCTGGCAAGCCTGGGCACACTGGCGAAGAAAGTAAAGCTCCCTGGCTCGTCTGTCCATGTTTCTAGTTTTTGGAGAGCAGAACAGTTAGAAGACCCTCCTTATTGTAGAGGTTTTAACACTCAAGGGTCACAAGGTTTAAAACTATGAAAACTAATTGTCTGAAGACTGCACTTTCATGATAACCTCAGTCATCACAGAAAAAGAGAACTTGCCTAAACACCTTGGCTAATAAATTATCAGCGTTTAAACAACAGTTCCATTATGAAATGGAAATTAGCTGTTATGATCAAGCCATATGGCTACTACCATTGATTGATTCATATTTTTGAGAAGACCGAAAGCACAACCCAAAGAATAAGTGAATAGATTGTGAAAAATTAACAAGAGGTGATAAGCTCTTTTTTTGCATACATTAGGATTTTTACCTGAAAAGGAGAGAAAGAAAACACCCTGCTATCTCTGATTTTGAATGGAAACAGTGAATAACAAGAGCTCATGGGTTTGATTAATATAAAAATCATCTCATAAAAGGGTAAACAAAAATGGAGATTTTCACAATATATTCAAGTAGATACACATGTATGTGGGGCAAAAAAAAAAAACATTAAAATGAGAAGCTACACAAATACTGACAGAATGAGAAAAAAATGATTCTGGGTTTTCTTCTCATTTTAGAGTATTTACAACACTTCAGGATATTTGAAATAATTTTGCACGTTTGGTCATGTTTTCTTTGTAGCCCTCCTCTCATTCCTAGCAGTTTTACATATCTATGCCAAAGAAAAGATCATTTGTTTACAGGACAACATCCCCAGGCCCATGGAGATATACATCTTGGGTTTTAAAATGGCAAGCTGGGCACAGTTGTAATTTTTCTCAAATGAGCAATTTGAACCCCTCCCTAAAACTCATGTTAGGTCTTAGGCCTGGTATGAAACTCATCTTCTGTTGATCTCAAAAAGTTCTCAACAAGCAGGGCATGATGGCACAAGTCTTTAATCCCAGCACTCAGGAGGCTGAGGCAGGAGGTTCACCACAAGTTGGAGACCAACTTGGGCTACGGGGCAAGTTCAAGTCCAACCTGGACTGCATAGCACTAAGACCTTGTCTCCAAACAACAACTGAGTCCTCAATGATCTGCACTTGAAATGACTGCCCTTTTAGGCTTCTCCTCTTGGCTCAGATTTTGTTTAGGGGTTGTTATTGTTACTGTTTTTAGTGACTTGTTGTCTCTGCTCTCCTGTGTTGCCAGTGCCCAGCACATCAATATAAATTATTTCTTTTAACTTTCACAAAGATCCTTTTGAGGAGGCCTTATTATCATCATCAACCCTATTTTGCACAGGAGGAAATTAAGAATCAGAGAGTTTGGCAGACCTGCTCTTACTGAGCTTCACAAAGCAGGAAACAAGTCACGTGTCCGCAACTCCTAAGCCTTTATTATTTTTCCTAGGTCATACACAAAGAAACTTGCTTACTGATTTTCTTAGCCATTTGAAACAGGTTTCTGGAAGGTGAACGTGGCTAACACTACTGAGAAGGAAGGAGAGACAGAAAGAAAAAGAGGAATGGAGGGAGGGAAGGAGAGAGGGAGAGAGAAAAAAAGATTTTGCAGGAGCCAGAGGTGTAGCTCAGCCTGGCAAGTACAGGACCCTGAGTTCAATTTCCCAGCACCACATATGTGGGGTGTGGTGACACACAATATAATACATATGTATAAAAGAAAATTTAAGGAATAAAGAATAAAAGCCTGCACGGCTGGAGGAATGGCTCAGCGGTTAAAGCTCTTGCTTAGCAAATGCTAAGTACCCGAGTTCAATTCTCCAGCACCACATAAACTGGGCGTGGTGGCACACGCCTGTAATCCCAGCACTGGGGAGGCTGAGGCAGGAGGACTGCCAGCCTGGGCTACAGAGCGAGACCCTGTCTCAAAAAAAAAAATAATAAATAAAAGCCTGCACCACTGGCTCAAAATATTTTTAAAAAAGATTTTTTTCAAATAAAATGAAAGCAGAAATGCACAAACCTAGGACCTTGAGTTTTGGAAGTAGAAAGGAATTCTCAAACTTGTACCTTTCTGGCTTTCATTATTTCTTAGTACAAATTATGCAGTAGAATGTAACAATACATGTAGACAGTGTGTTATGATCAAATCAGGTGGTCAACATTTCCACTCCTTTGATGTTTTTCAATTTTTTGATTAAAACATAAAAACGCACGCATTTATGAGGCACATTGTGATATTTCAAAAAATCCCTGTACACAATACCTACTGATCAACCGAGGATCACTGGCATAATCCACATCACTACTCTGTATCTGAAGCCTTGGCGCTAGCTCGGCTAGTCTAATTATTCATAAAATATACAATAGGTGATTGTGAATGATAGTCACCTCTTCTGACTTTTGTTTACTTTTTGAGACAGGGTCTCCTTCTGTAGTTGAGGCCTGCCCTTGAACTCACAGCAATCCTCTGGCCTCAGCCTCCCAAGCTCTGGAATTAAAAGAATACGCCACCACCTGTACAGCATCTCTGGGCTGGCTGCATGAGTGAACTGAGAGACAGCAATCTAAATTGCCCTGACATGTGCAGAGGCCACGCTGGCCTACAGGGAACTTCCTAGAAGCACGGCACTATTTTCATTAGGACGCAATCCATGAAATCCTGATGACTCACCTTTGAGGCGGGACTTCTACTTACCTTCAGTGTTCCCCTGAGGTACAGAATGGTTGGTTATAACTTGCCGGAGATCTCACAGCAATTAAATAACTCAGGTGTAGGTGGGGACGGCCAACTAGGCCGAGGTCATCGCTGGGGGTTCCCTCACCAAGCACACCACCTGTGTCTAGGCCCCAGCGGCACACCTGAGGGAGGGAGGTGGAGGCGTTGGGGACGCGCATACCCAGGGTAAACTCTCTTCGGCACTTCAGTCGAGTTTCAGAAAATCATCTACACAGAAAATCTGAGCCTCCCCAACCTCCACCAACCTTTGGCCAGGCGACCCAGGTGCTCAAGGTCACACTGTGCCCCAGGCCAGTTTGGGGAAGCGGACTCTTTACCGGCACACACGTTCCAGGGGACCCCAGGGTGCTGCCTGCCAGCCGTGGGGACGCTTTTCTGGCTGCTGGTCCTTGTATCCGAAAAGCCGGCGGGCGGGTCTTTCAGGTGGGCGCGCACGGAGACGGGGGAGGAGCCATTCCCGGCTCTGCCTTCCGCGCGCTCCCGGCCGGGGAGGTCTGGGCGGCGTAACCGTGGGCCTGGCTAAGGCCGCTTTGGCGACTCGCTGCCCATCCGACTCATCCTGACGGCTAGGACAAAGTGGAAAACCAGGTTCCAGCCCCAAGCCTAGTTTTTGAGTCTTTGGCATTTCCCACAATGCCCCCAGCTACCCGGGTCTTCCGGGTCGCAGACCCCACCCTCACGCACCCTTGTTTACTGCGTAGATAGCACCTCATTCAGCCATTTTGGGTTTTGTTTTGTTTTGATTTCTTTTGTTTGAGACTGGGTGCACTGTTTAAATAAGGCTGGCTTTGAACTCCCTGTGCAGCTCAGGCTGGCCATCTCAAGACCAGAGTGCTGAGTGCACAGGCCCGCGCCCTTGCGCCTCGCTAGCTAGCGTTTCCTGGGGAGGGGATCGAAGAGTGCCCTAAGGCCAAAACCGGACGTTTCCTTTCTTTGCTAAAATGAATAAACAGCATTCCGATCCTGTAAGGCTGCTAACTCCCGGAGTTGCGACAGGCGCGGCCTGGAGGCCTCGGTGATCTGAGCTAATACCTCCAGTCTAGAAACCTGTCGGTGAGCGGCAACGCACCTAGATAGGGCCTGGGTTTGTCGCGGTGCAGGTGTGCGGGCGACAGCGGGCCTGGCCGGGCTGTCGGGCTCCGCGCGGGCTGCTCCGCGGTCCTGTGCGCCCTCGGCCGGCCCGGCATGGAGGGTCGTAGGGGAAGTCTCGACTCGGCACCCCCTCGCTTTTGGGGACGAACCCCTAAGGGTCCAGGTTTCCGATCCTTCCTCATCTGCAAGCTCGCTCCTCCTCCAGTCACAGTGACCGCGCCAGCCCCTGGGGAAAGCTCGGGTTTGAGCCACCAGCCAGAGAACAGGGTGCGGTCACTTATACCAAAGAGGCAGCCGCAGGTGACCAGCCCCACTGCTCGGTTCTACAAGTGTGGGGGTTACATCTCCGTGCTGAAATCCAGAGACCCACTTAAGAAGACGCTGGCCGGGACAAAGCCAGTCAGGAGCCAAACCTTCCGGAGGCTTTTCCTAAGCGGTTAGATACAGAGGCCGTCTTCTCCAGACCCGAAACAGATTTCCCCAAAAGCGACTGGACGCTTAGGCTTGTAGTGGGTAGACTCAGCTGGTGTCCCCCGAGGCCTAGGTCAGCCTTCCTTTCCCACCGGGAACCCTCCCCAACTCCCACGGGTCGGGTCTAACGAATGCTCGGGCCACGCGGCATCCCAAAGGCGAGGAGCCCGCGCGTCTGCAGGTCTCTGCGGATGCTTCCCTGGCAGGCACGGGAGCCACAGCTCACAGCCCAGGCCATTCCCGCCTCCAGCACTTCTGACCACAGAGCTCTAAGAATATTGTCACTCTGATTCCCTGGGAGGATCCCTGGATGTGTGGGCCCTGCCCTATAGCTGGGGGTCCCCGAACCGGACACTTTGCTCACGCTGTCAATAAGGGAAGCCTCTGTCCATCCTCTGGATTTCAAAGGCAGCGATTAGGCACAGACAGAAAACAGGGTAACAGGCCTCAGGACCTCACACCTGAGCTTGCTCAAGCCCCCTGCCCCCAGCACTTTCTCCTAACCCTAACCCTAACCCTAAACCACAAAGGCAACTGACCTCTTGCCTACTTTACTTGGTCTACTGTAATCTTTTTTTTTTTTTTTTTTTTTTTTTTTTTTTTTTTTTTTTTTTTTTTTTTTTTTTTTGAGACAGGGTCTTGCTCTGTAGTCCAGGCTGGTCCTGAACTCACTATGGAACCCAGACTGGCCTTGGACTCAAGGCAATCCTCCTGCCTCAGAATCCCGAGTGCTGGGGATTACAGGCGTGTGCCACCACGCCCAGTTTATGTGGTGCTGGGGAATCAAACTCGGGCACTTATTGTAATCTTCATAACAACACAATGAAAAACAGGTTTTATTCCTGTAGAGATGAGAAAACTGCAGTGCAGAAAGGGGACAATATTAGCTGGGCCCGGTGACACTGTCCTGTAATCCTGGCACTGTGGGCTGAGGCACGAGATGTTTGGACCCAGCCTGGGCAACTTGGGAATTTAGGGAGATCCTGTTTTAAATAAACAATTAAAAGGGGGAGGGGCTTAGATGTAAGGCAGAGTGAAAGTTCTGTGTTCAATCCCCAATACCACAAATGAATCGAATGAAATATCTGAGCCTTAACCCAAAAAATCCAGTATTCTTCGGCTTTAATTTTGGAAGGTGACAATATCCCTTCACAGAGAGAAACAGAAAGCAACCTATCAGCGAACTCAGTTAAATTTCCTGATCCTTCCAGCTCCAAAGTCACCCATCTAACTAACTTTAGTCAGAACTGGGGCTGGGGAGAGGGCTGGGCTAGATAGAGGATAGAGGATCCTGAGCCTGCTGATGGACTCATCTCATCTCATCCAGATTCTAATCTTGGCTCCAGTATTTTAGCTCTCTGACCTTGGGCGAGTTGCTAACCAGCCCTTAGCTTTGGTCTTCTCAGCTACAAATGGAGTATACTAATGCAGATGGGCAGCTCTTGAGATCATCTGAAAGACTAAGTAAAGGAAGAGAATTTACCTTTTCACTCCTGGATTTTCCCCTGCTTAGTACCACACCCTGAGTGCTCAAAAGAAGTATTTTCCTTCCTTTCTATTGATACTTGCTGGAAGCAAGACAAACTACATACTACATATAGCATCTCCTACCCGCAGCCTGGCTGGAGGCAGTGCCCTGTGAACAACCAACCTGGCCCTTCCCTCTGACCTTAAGTCTAGACCAAGCAAGGCCCTGGCAGACTGGCCTCAGCCTCCAGGACTCAAAGGGCAGAGGGAATAGAGTGAAAAGGAATTGGGGGCAAGGAAGCAAGGCCAGGTGGGCTATGACTGCTTGCCAGCTGATCAGAACTCACTCCAATGCCAAGTCCCAGTGTGAGCTTTACATATGTATTAACTTTCCCAATAATCTATTGGGCTAAAACTGTTACTTGCCCTACTTAACAGATGTGGAAATTAAACCACAGAAAGAACCAGTAACTCGACTGAAGTCACTGCACAATTGATCAGCAGAGCAGAGATTCAAACCAGGAAGCTGCCCAGCGTCTCCAGTGGGAGAGGTGGGGAGGGGGGGAAGATGGAAGATGCTTCCTGAGAAGAGAGGGAACAGCCAGTCAGAGGCCAGTCTGCAAGATCTCTCCAGTGCTCCCTAAAGTGCAAAGGCCCAATGTGCCTGGGCCTGCCCTTCCCACCCAGCTCCAGTCTGCCACAGAGTGGGAGGTCCCATCTTCAGACTCCACCCAGCTTTCCTCTTGGGCCTGGGCTTTGTGCTGGTTACCACACGATCCCTTGGCATCATGGGCCTTCTGCCCCTGAGTCTGAGACTATCCTCAACCCAGTCCTGCCTCTGCCTTGGCTCCCCTCAACTGGGTTGTCTCAGTCACAGATCTGTCAATGATACTATTCTGTCCCTGTTTAGGGGTCACGGGGCCCTTTGGTTCCAGGTCCTTCCACTCTGCACTTGGAGATACGAAATGTGCAAATTCCAAGGAAGCCTCTACTCCACTCCCATTTTCTCTGCGGAGACACTGTGGAGCACAGGGAAGTGGGCCATCTCAGGGCCATTTCCCATGCTTTTGTTTTGAGTTTTGTTTCCAGGTGGATCTCTGACTTCTGCAGAGTTCTGGGCTCCTAACAAACAATGTGAGCAGAACCTGGTCAAGGAGCGATCCCAGAAGCCTCTAGGCCTTGGGCACACTCCTTTCCAGCATTCACCCTTACCAGAGACCCCACACAACCCACGCCTGCCAGGCCTTGCGCACTGCAGGACTACGGCTTTGCCTGCTGTATCCTTCAGTTTCCCAGCAGCAGCCCTGGCTCTTGGGGAAAGCTCTGTCTTCTCCTCTGTCTGCCTCATTTATTCATTTCTTCAGGCCACAACAACACAAAGCTTCTCTTCCAACTGTCCAAAACTCCGGAGATGCCCCAGCTAAAACCCAGTGCTCACCTTCTCCAGCAACCAATGTTCAAACAGTTCCCCTGAGAGGGAGGAGGAAGAAATCAAGGAAGACTACAGAGAGCTTTCCCAGAGGGTGAGTAGGAGTTGGGGACCAGAGAAGCCCATGGAGATATTCTTGCCCAGTCCCCTGGACCTTGTTTCCATGTGGTTCCCAGCATTCTTGTGTAATCAAAAAGGCTGTTAGACCTGAACCCTCCTCTGTGGGACGCCCTGAGCGAGTCAGGTCACACACCCCGGGAACCTCCAGCTGTTTGGCCAGCACACCTTGCCCCTCTCCCATTCCTGAGCTTGAATGTGTGGCGGTCAGTTTTCACAAAACCTGAATCCTCCTCGCTCCTCCCCAGATGATCGGGGACTGTCTGAGCGGGTGACAAGCATGCCTAATGAAGGATTCGGGAGCTGGTGGCGCAGATGAAGCGCCAACACCCCTCCCCGGCCAACCGTGGCAACGGAGACCCTCCTCTAATATTTTTCTCCTGCGCACTTCCGGGCAGAGGATTAGCATCTCCAGGTTGGCGCGGATGGCCGCGAGCAACTCCCTAGCTTGGTCCCCTGGGTCTGGGAGGGACTGATGAAAGAAGACCAGGTCGTGAGTCTCCCGGGGGATATCAGGGTGTGCATCTCCCCGGCCGGAGAGCCAGGCCAGGGCCAAACCTGGAAACGCACCAGTGAACGACCACCAAGGAAGGCCTCCATCGAGCCGCCCAAGGGGAAGAA